>CAUYRT010086595.1:0-18094 GCA_963574885.1 Lepilemur ruficaudatus | reverse complement strand
TAATAATAAAAAATAAAAAGGTCTTTTTAAAGATTTGCTTAGCAATTGATTTTCTGCAAATTGATTTTTCTAACTTTTCTGAGTGAGTATTTTAATGTTAATTTGCCTGGCTGGGTCAAATAAAAATAGCTGAATATAGAGTTCATAGTTAGCAAAAGGTATGTTGGGTGACAATCTTCAAGCCTTTTGACTTCAAGCCAAATGATTTCTGTAACATATCTGTAATAGAGCTATAGCATTCAAAATTATTTTTAAAACATTATAAATAATCTGTCCCAATCTTTTTATTTTATGTATATGTAATAGTACCATTTCTGTAGGGCTTTAAATATATTTATTGCAGAATAAAAAAAATAGCTGATATTTGTTGAATACTTTCAGTCTTCCTCTACCTTTTTGTAGGCATCAGATTCATTCTTCTTTTTGAATGCATTCTTTGTTTTTTCCTTAATCCTAGGCAACATGGTGGACAATGGCAACACCCAACTCTTGTGTTTCACAGGTTGTAGTTCAGTTTACTCAGGGAGATTAAATTGAATTTGTCTTATGTGCAGTTCCAAATTTTCAAGGAAGGAACCTGATTGCAGTGCAGGTTTATTGCTAAATTCCAAAGTTGCTGCTATGTCTAGAGAATAGAGAAAGAAATTTTTTTAAAAAAAGTTAGCTCTACCTTCATATTTATCTGCATCCTGACCAGTTCTTACCACCTCCACTGCCTTCTCTAATAGGATTATGACAATCACCTCCAAACTAACTTCCATACTTCCTCCCACCTGTGCCCTTCTCTGCCTAGTCTCAGCCAGGGACGCCACTAAATAACATAGATCAAATTATCCCTCTTCTCTCAACCTTCCATTAGCTTCTGTTCTCATTCTGAAAAGAGGTGAAATTTGCGCAACTCCCTACCAAGTCCGAGAGAATCTTTTCTGACTGTGATCACCATCCTTCCTTTCCCCATGCCATTCCTGGTAGCTGTCTGATCCTCTGACTTCAATTTTTTCTACCATTCTCTTTTTCTCACTTAGGCTTCTCCAGCCACACTTGCTTCCTTTTTGTTTCTCAAATTTGACACACACACTCCCACTTCAGATTGTTTACACTGAATCTGGGAGGCCGTCCCCAAAAGTACCTCATAGTTGCCTCTCACACTTCCTTCAATATTTAGTTTATTGATAATATCACTTTTGCAATGAACATTTCACTATCTACTCTATGAAAAAAAAAATCCAGTGCCTCTGTGACAGGCAAACTTTTCAGGTGATTCCCATAATGCCTACCTCCTGGTGTGCATGATGTAGTATAACCCCGCCTCCCTGCGTGTGCAAGAGAGCTGTAACTTGCTTCTAACCAACAGAATATGGAAAAGATGATAGGACATCCCTCTTATGATGACATTACATTTTATAAGACTCTGTATCGCTGGCTGACTCAATTCTAGACTCTCCTTTTCCATTATTGACTTTGAAGAAGCAAGCTGTCATGAATGCTACAACACAATACAATTAATTCTGCCAGCAACCTAAGCGAGCTTGGAAGAACATTCTTCCCCATTCGAGCCTACAGATGAGAATACAGGCTTGGTGGACATCTGTATTGCAGCCTTATGAGCCTGAGAACTGAGAACTCAACTGAGCTATGCCTGGAATTCTGACCCACCAAAACTCTGAGGTAGTAAATACATATTGTTTTAAGCCACAAAGTTTGTGGTAATATGTTACATGGCAAAGAAAATGGATACTGTCTCTCTGGCATTCTAGAAATTCCATCTCCCCATGCCCTGTTACATTTTTTCTCTAGCTACTTATCACCTTCTTACATACAATACATTCGTTTATTTACTGTATCCCCACCTCACACGTACAGTACGATGCAAGTTCCACGATACAAGAATTTTTGTCCACACAGTTAGAAAAATACCAGGTACTTAGCAAGTACTCAATAAACACTTTTGAATAATAGTATCCACTACACTTTACAAGCTTGATGAATGCTGGAATTGGATTCCCAGTCAATTTAAACATACACACACACACACACACATGCACGCACACACACACTCCACACATAGCATATAGTCGAACTCTGCCAAATGATTTTTATTTATAATTTATGTTAAATGCATGGTTTGAATGAGCTCTTCCCTTTCAATCAATAGTTTTGACATCATGTACAGTAAGTTCTCACTGAACATCATCTATAGGTTCTCGGAAACCGTGACTTCAAGCGAAATGACATACAGCAGGTCCTCGAATAATATTTTGTTCAACATCTTTCCATTATAACATTGATGAGGAAAAAAATGATTTTATTATACATCTTTTCACTTAAATTTTCAGTTTCTCAGAAACTATCAACTATGTTTAAGACTTACTATAGAGGCAGCTTTAATTTCTGCTTAGAATAAATTCCATATAAACTACAGAGCAGGAGTATAAGAAAGATATTAATGATGAAGATTATTATACATGACTGGCTTGTGGCACCAATCTGTGGAATCTCTTTCTTTAGTTAATGTTAAATTAGGGCTAAGTAGATGTTCATGTTGCTAGGACAATATAATGATAGCTCCGCTGGAAGCTATGACTATTAAGATGTTTCAAAGTTCATCCCATCTCTCTGATTTTTTAATCGGTGATTGAATAAAAGAAACACAATAATGTTCTTTATTAAAATGACACAAAGGAGAACACTTGTGCTTTTGTCCTTGAAGGAATTAATAATTTGTTGTTCTTTTCATTATTTGAGAAATATTACTAGCCTAGCCGTAGGTGACCATGTTTTACTGTTACCCACTGGGAAAGAACATAAATGTTACAACAAAGAGATTTATAAATATAAAAGCTTCCATATCAAGAATGGTCTCTAATTCTTATCTATTTTCTCCCAAAATTCTATTTGACCAAATTTATTATTATACACTATGTTGCACTAGCAGATAAAGTTATGTTGTCATCATTATTGCTTTAATTAAATGAAATCCCATTCAAATGGAAGTAAAAGGGGCTTGATAATAAAAATAAAATATAAAGAGTTGAATGTTTTCTTCATATATCCCCCAAGTTATTGATAAACATTTATCTTTTTTATTGATTTTTTGGCCATAATTCCATGGAGCATTCAATGTACCAGTAGCTTCCAAAGACAATTAGACACAATCTTTGTCCCAGACACCCTCCTAGTAAGTGGGGAGGAGGAGGTGTGACAATGGGGTGTCTTGGAGTGTGCTCAATACATTGCTCTACCCTCCACTGTGAAAACTGCTACAGATGCAAATGGATTTAAATAAGATAGACCACTGCTTCAGTTCTTCAAAGGTGATCCCTGAGAGGCCCTGTATTTTTATAATAGTTTGGTAATGGTGGTTGTCAGTATTGAAATGTGAGGGACAAACTGTCTTTTTACAACCAGATCCATGACATAGTTGGAGGCAGCTCTCTAATGACAGTGTTGAATTTGTCAGAAGACATTGAAATGATACAAGGGTGATATGTGATTAATTTTGTGTGTCAACTTGACTGAATCACAAGGTGCCCAGATATTTGGCTAAACATTACTTCTGGGTGTGTCTGTAAGGGTGTTTCTGGAAGATACTGTATTTGAACTGGTAGATCATTATTGAGGAGTGAGCAAATTGCACTCCTCAATGTGAGTGGGCATGATCCAATCCACTGAGACTCTAAATAAAACAAAAAGAAGGAGGAAAGGAGAATTTTCTTTGTCTTCCTGACTACATGAGGTGGGGCATTTGTCTCCTGCCCTTGGGCTTCTGGTTTTCAGGCTGTTGAACTCAGACTAAAACTCACCACTGGCTTTATACTTTCTCTGCAGTAGACGAGTCTGAAACACCCAGGCATCTATAATTAAATTGAGCTATCTCCTAAAAGTAAATAATGTATCATCAAGAGAAATATGCTTGGATTACTTCAAAAATTCTCTAAATATGGTAATCATAAACCATGGTAATACAGTGATGTATTTCTTAAGACAAAGACTAATACCTTAGAAGCAATTTCAGATATAGAAATATCTTCCACCAGACTCCTTTCCAAATTTGGACAAGGTTCCATGTGCTCTAAATATTAAGGGTTGTTTATATGTCACAGTAGCTGAAAAACTCGGTTAATTTCCAAATGCTGTGTGAGGTGCCTATCTGAAAGTATTCACTTAACAGTATTTATTTTAAAAATACTGAACACCTACTTGATATCAAAAACTATGCAAAACCTTCTGGAGATAAGGATGAACAAAACAGACTTCTCTCTGAAATGAAGAAACCTAGAAGGTAGACAAACCTTTCTATAGAATGCAATAAATATTACCATAGAGATAAGTTCAGGGTGTTAACGGGCGCAAAAAAAAAAAAAACCTGGTATGTTAGAGTAAACATACATACTAGCTGCCTGGTACAAAACCCAGGTATAGCTTTCTTTCCCAACACAATTATTAATAGCTCCTCTTTCACTCTAAATAGTGAAATTTGAGTTTGGACGATAAATTTCCTGATCACACTACCTACAATGCCCTGGGAGAGATAGGATGGTGGCTTCGTAAGGAGGATGAAACAAGAAAGACTGCCCTGGATCATTTCACATTTGAAAACTATAAATATCTTAGTGTGGTGGAGTATAGGGATATAGTGTGGGTCACACTTTCTTCTGAAATAAGAAACAAAAGAGTTATGCAAAGCCAGATATTGAAGTCTCTTGCTAAGAAGTTTGGGCTTAAAAAAAAAAAAATCTTGAACGTAATGAAAGCCTTTGAAAGCAAAAGCTTCAAAGACCAGATATACATTTTAGAAAAAGCACTATGGCAGCCATGCGAAGCATAAATCATGGATTAAAGACAGGGACACCCATCAGAGATAGTTGCAATGGTTTGATCAAGAAAAAGTTCTTTAACACAGCGACTGCCACATTAGAAAAAAAATTTTCCATGGAGTCACAGTCTTTTTAATGAAAACAAAATAAAAACATTGAAAACAAAATGATCCTTTCTAATTTATTGAAAAATTTGTTACCTTTTATTGTTTTCTGTGTTTTTTTCTAATAAAAAGGAAATACAAAAACTTGAAAATTAGTAATGTAAAAAGTATTGTGAAAACTGGAAAAACAGTTCATAAGAGTAAAGTGTTCTTTTGACTGGTCAGGCTGAAGTGTAATTTAAAGGTAAACATAAATAGAAAAACAAAATTTATTGATTTCTATTTAATTTGATAGAAGTCAATTTAATCCATGTTTTTAGAATTAAATTGCCAATATTAATTATAACAATAAGAACATCGACAAGTAAGATTTTCACTAATCAACTGCAGGGTTTTGCCCACGGGGCCACCCATCACATAACATGCATGCTACAGCATGGCAGTGTGAGTTGCCTGAGCAACACATGGCTCCCAAGGTAAAGAGATGTGTGAGTTATATATGCTTCATGAAGCCCTGGGCTCAAATAGTGTGAGTTAAATACAACTCAAGGCAGTTAATGTGTTAATCTACGGCAGTAGTAATGGAAACAGAAACTAAGGTATGGGAATTTGAAAAATATTAGAAAATGCATTCTACAGGACTTGGTGACTGATTGAATATGACAGGGTAAGTGATTAAGAAAAATAAAGACTGTCTCCCTGATTCTTTGGAGAGCCAACGGGTAAACATTTACTGTGATTAGAAACACAAGAAGAGGTGTTGTGTTTATTATGGACAATGGTGAGGAGGGGGCAGAATATAACAAGATAAGTATGGGGTATACTTTTAAGTGGCTTTATAGAACAGTGCCTAAAAGGGTAGGCTGTGAGCTAGATTAGATTTTCCCTGAAGGAAAAGGCAGTATGTCCCCAACTTGTGTAGTGCTGTGTCCTCAGTGCCTGACAGAGGGCTTGACAAATAGTGTTTAATAAATTGTTATTACATGAGTTAGTGACTATAATGTTTTAGATGAACTTGAATTTAAATCTCAATTCGTCCACTTACTAGATGGTAAAATATGAGCAAACTATTCCTATAAGCCTCAATTTCCTCAGTGAAAATCAGGATAAAATAGTCTAATTTACTGAATTTTTGTGAAGAGCAAGTCATGTATTATACATGGATGTGCTTTGTTAACTACAAAATGATTCAGAAATATCAGAAATTACTATATAGATAAAGTAGACAGATATAAGTAGATAGATGTAGATAGATATAGATTAGATATAGATATAAATAGATATAGGAGAGGGGGATTATTAGGGGAATTGGCTCACATGATCATGGAAGCTCAGAAATCCTACAATAGGCTGTCTGCAAGTTGGAGAATGAGGGAAGCCAGTGGCAGAGCTCAGTCCAAGTCCAAAAGCCTCAGAACAAAGTTCAAGCCAGGAAGCTGATGGTATTATTCTTAGTCCAAGGCCAAAGTCCTGAGAACCCAAAGGTGGGAGAGATGCTGATGCTAGTGCACGTCCCAGAGTTAAAGTCCAGAGAACCTGGAGGTCTGATGCCCAAGGCAGGAGACAAAGAGAAAGAGAGAGAGAGAACAAATTCACCTTTCCTTGGCCTTTTTGTTCTGTCTGGGCCTCAGCCAAATAGAAGGTGCTGCCCACCTTGGGCGAGGGCAGATCTTCCTTATTCAGTCCATTGATTTAAATGTCAATCTCTTACTGAAACACCCCCACAGACATATCCAGAAATAATACTTCACCAGCTGTCTTGGTATCTCTTAATCGAGTCAAGTTGCCACCTCAAATTAACCATTACAATCACATCGTGTACTCTGAAGAATCAAAGCATATAGGTCCCCTATTGCTAAACCCAATTATGACGTGTCTGCTCTGCACCTCTAAACTCCCATAAAACTTCTCAGCCTCCGTCTCCACCTCCTAATTCTGCAGACTGATAGAGGAAATCTATTCCCTACACGCTAAACATGCTCCTACATCCAAAAAAGCTCAGTGTAAACTACATGATGACAAACTATAGTCTTTTGGGATATATATGTACAGACTGGAGTATAAGGGTATGCATCATATAATCCCATATTGTTCAATCCTCCATGAAATCACTGCACCCCTAACTCTAGAGTCACAATTTTGTGGCTTACAAATTATAGCTCTTTATCTTATACCTCAAGACTCACTGGGTGTTTCTTTTGTCTCCTCTGTACTTCAATTCTGTCATCTCACATTCTATCCATAAGAAGTACTAGTGGATACAGGAGTGTGCAGTGTGGGCAATCTTGGGTTCTTTGCTTTAAATGATGTCAGCTCTTGGTGTGTTGGGAAAGCTATGACCTTGAAAATTAAACATAGGTGTCCATTGCCTAGAATAATGCTATTTAAAGCACATAAGAGTCTTTCAATCTGAGGCTAGGCTAGTTTTCCACTAAGCTGTGCCTTGTCCAGATACCTCAAAAGAGAAATATGTTTGGAGGGAGAAATATGTTTGTAGTATTAGATCTTCACAAAAGAGATGTTAGAAGGGACGTTATATTGGATCTCATTGGTTCTCAAGGCATGGTTTTCACAAATCCATGATGCATATCCCTAGGAAGGCTCTAAAATAAAACCTGAGAATAGTTTTGAAAGGTAACATCAGAAGCCACCATGAAGGTGAATGCATGGGTCCAACTCATAATAATTTAATTTTTAAAAAAGTGATTGTAGTGGGTTAAAACTCTTTGATTTAATTTAAAAAATTTCATCATGATACTAATAATAGGAAAGTCTAGAAAAATCCCATATTTTACCACTTGAGGTGGCCATTAAAACATCTTACTTTAAAAATTGGCAACTAAAGGAAAAGAAAGCATTTACCTTTGTTCATGTAGGTGGGAACTCTAGGGTAACCAAACAGAGCTCCAACTAATCAGGAAAGTTCTTCTTTATAAAAACAAAAAACATTTTTTTTTCTTCCTAAAATTTTATTGGGGGAAAACTACAAAACATTTACAGTACAATGTTTACAGTCACAATTTGTAGTGAGCTGATTTCCCAAAATATATTACCACTGAAGTTGACTTATCTTGTTACATTTTTTTTTTATGTGTTTGCTGGCCATTATTCTGTCTTCTTTGGAAAAGTTTCTGTTCATATCCTTTGTTCATTTATAAATGGGGTTGCTTGATTTTTTCTTGTTAATTCTTTTGAGTTCTAGGTAGATTCTTGTTATCAGACCTTTGTCGGAGGTGTAGAGAACAAATATTTTCTCCCATTCTGTAGGTTGTTTATTTGCTCTAATGATAGTTTCTTTGGCTGTACAAAAGCTTTTTAATTTGGTCATATGCTGTTTGTTTATTTTTGTTGCTGCAGTGATTGCTTTGGGGGTCTTCTACAAGAATTCTTTGCCTAGGCTGATGTCTGAAAGGGTCTTCTTATTAGGATATTTCTATGTTTATTCCTTCCTTTCTCCAAGAATAGAACTGACTCACATGTTTAAAATTTAAAGTACTATCCTTGGCATTTCTTTACCAAGTGCAAGTATAGGAAATATTAACTTGAACAAAACATTTACTTAATCAGTAGCATAATTAGCATTACCATTAAATTTTCAAATTTCAACTCCCGGGTTCTATTTATTATACCACATTTGCCCTTGCCTTCTTTCTTTTAGAATGCAATAGAGTGAAAAAAGACACTAAAGTCATCTTCCTTCCTTGTTTGTATTGGCTGGATTGCTTTTGTTTTGGAATTCTCCTTTGAGATCAGAAACATGCGAATACCACCTTGGCCCAATTGAAAGAAGCATGCAGTTTGTCCTCCATCGTATCTTTTTTTTAGGGTCACTACAGATTGATATAATTAAAAACTGAATCTATATGGACTTGCAGCCTTCACTGTAGCAAAGTTGTTGATGGTTCATTATACATAAGGGACAACCATATCAGATGGGTTTGGAGTATGAATGACTTTAGAGAAGACCACATTATGTACTTAACAGGTTCTATACCATCCCCTGGACATACCTTCTTAGTGGTTCTTTGCTTGGCTGCCTCTATTTATAAGCTTCCACCACTGCCTTTTAGGGAAATCATCTTAATCTAAAACATTCTCTCTTCTATAATGGCTTCATGAATGTCAGCTATTATTTTTGTACAATGGGTATCTATTTTACTTTCTACCAGCAACTGCATCTGGTTTTTCTTTGGGTGATCGTTTTTTCTCACTCACAATCTCACAATATATGCAGTTCTATTGGAGATGATCCTTCTTTCTAGTTCCAGGAGTGGCACAAGAACCAGATGTGGTCAATCAAAGCTTCTCTCTCTCTCTCTCTCTCTCACACACACACACATACACACACACGCACATGCACGTGTACATACACACCCATGGGGATCGACAGAACTGAGCATGTGTCACAATTAAACAATACACATAGATCCTGGGATCTTCTGGAATTATGAACCAGAAAATCCTCTCTGATAGGTTTATTAAAATAGTAAGGTGTACACTCTACAGCTGTCTCTAGATACAGCCTATCTGAGAATGAAGGCAGTAGAGAAAAAAGGATAACTAGGAGATTGAAAGAGATGCCAAGTTTGGATGAAATTTTTCAGAATTCTTAGATTCAGCCCTGACTGATGTTGCTGCTCTACCCCTGGAACTCGTGAGCCCTTTTTCCCTTAATATTTCAGCCAATTTGACCTATTGTCTCAAATTCCGCTCTCTTGTATTTACCTCTCTCATCCTCCTCACGAAACATCGTGTTTACATGGTATACTTCTATATCTCTTTCTCTGAACAGACTATGAACTCCTGCTAGGCAAAGGCAATGCAATGTTCATCCATATTAAACAAATGCTTAATAAAGTGTCTGCCTCATAATATATGCTCAATAAATGTGGGGGGAGAAAAGGATCACCATAGAATTCAACTTTTAGAGAAAGAGTCATTTCTTTCCTTTTATTTTTCTTTCCTACCATAGAGATCGACCAGGGAAATCAAGAATTGCCTTTCATATTTTCCAACTGCTCACACTGTCCTCACACAAAAGCTAAAAATGCACCATAAATTTTATTGACATAACTGATATTATATATTCCATCTTACTGTCAGAACATATATTGGATGATGCACCCTCTTTTTTTTCTTTTGATTCAGAAATCATCGCCACTGTACTCACTCATCAGCAAAAAATTACACTCACCAAGTAATAAATCTTGACTCTCAGTAGAGCTCACAGGCCAGTGTATTTCAGGATGTGATGAAATCCCTCCTGTATTGACCCCAAAGTGCAGGATTCCTGTGAGTAGTGACAGGCGAGCTGAAATCACTGGAGCTTGTAGAAGTAGTCAGAAGGAATGATTAAAAGCCGAGGCTGGAGTAAAATGTAGCTAATGGAGAAAAAATGGTTGCTTTCAAATACAGTTACTAAAAGACGCTAAATTAAAATGTCAGATGAAATAGAAGAGATAACCTTCTCTTTGGTTAAAAAAAATGCACAGCAACCTTTCTAGTTATTAGCTAAGATATTCTCTTTTTTATTGATTTTTATATTGATCTGCTAGAACAGACACTAAAGGCAAGCCCAATCCTACTTTAAATGCATCTTCTATTCTTTGCAAGATAGCAATTTCTGTGTAGAGGAAGCTGTTCTTCCATAATAAGCTTCAATATTGTTTTATAAACATTTATAAACATGGTCACAGTGAATATTAAACTTCACAATAGAAAAAAACATGACTTATACAGGCTGGAGAAAGTAAGTTTGGAGAATCAGCTTATAGAGTTTTCATATGCTTTCTGAGCATCATTAATTAATTAGAATATTATAGCAAAAAGAAATTGTAGTGGTTAGATGACAGAAATTTTAGTGCAGCTAGAGATAGATTGCTTGTGTTTGAAGCCTGATTCCACTAGTGTAGGACCCTAAGCATCTCATGAAATTACTCTGAACCTCAGTTTTCCCAGCTTTAAGATAACAGTAAAAATCACAGCACCTACTTCACAGGGTTGTGGTGAGGCTTAAATAAGTTAATCCTTGTAGAGGTCCCAGAATATTGCCTGGCCCAAAACAAGGGCCAAATAGAGGCAAGTAGTTCCCTTGTTCTCTGATTATATCTGTATCTGTATTTGTACATCGGTATGTTTATTTCTCTGTCTCTGTCTCTCTCTCTAAAATATATATATAAATATAAAAATATATATGATGTATAAATATATAAAAATATACATGAATATCTAAATATATATATATATGAGATAAAACCTGTATTGTTTTGGAAAGATAGGTTAAAAATCTTTTGTAACTCTCTTCGGAAGAGTAAGACCCAGGGGCAGAATAAAAACCTCGAAGGGATGTACCAACTTGTCCAGCCTAATAAAGCCTTTCTTATTATTCAATCCTTTAAAGAAGCCTGAAAATACATGAACATAGTGACCTTGTTACACATTACTGACAACCACTGATCGATTGTTGAAGAATGCAGCCTCTGGAAACAGCATCTGAGTCCAATAATCACCTTGGTGATTAAGTTTCAACATGTAAATTTTAGGGGCACGCAAACATTCAGATGATAGCACCTGCCTGTGCTTCAGTTTTTTTATCTATAAAATGGAGAGAACTAAGAATTTCTACCTTATAGACTTTTGCAAGAATTTAATGAGTTAACTCACTAACTGAGACATTGCATGATGCATAGTAAGAACCATTTAAGTTGTTCTTTTAAATAAGTGCATGTTAACTTATCACATTATGCAGCTTTCTCCTTATCTCTGATTTGAACACTGGATGACTGATCATACCACATGTCAATAAATCTGTGATATTAACAATCCCTCAGTACATGTAGCCTCCCATATTCTTTAAAATAGGGTGACATTTAAGCAATTTCCAATTTTTAGTGCATACTCAAAAAAATATTGCAAGTGTCCAACCAGCCATAAGTAGCCCTTAATTCCATTTACACAGCTAATGGCTTTTAAATAAGCCACTAAACGCCATTTGCTGGCATTGTCCTCCATCAGCAGTGAAACTGTACCTGTGTTCTTCACTGGCAAATAGAAATCCTCTTATCAGAACAGTACACTTTACAGATAGCAGAGAGGTAAACAGGAACAGTTACCAATGGTTAAAATAAAATCTGTAATAAGACTAATGGAGCCCCCAAAGTCAATTATGTAGACTTTTTTGTCCTTCTTTCTCCCAGCCACCTATCCAAGGTCTCAGTGTGAGGGTTTTCTCAGTCTAAGTGCAGCACAAATGATTACCATTTTGCTACAGCTTCCGGTTGCCATGGATTTTTTTTCCTTGACAATGCAACAAACCATGGGAAATACATTGATTTGTCTCACTCACAGACTAGGAAGGATTTTGCTGAAGCTGCAGCTAACCTCACCTTATGAGAAATAAAGAATTGAGTCAGCTCCATGATTTAAGTCAGTAAAAAATGAACTTTGATGAATGACATATGAACTTAGGGTGCATTGGCTGCTTACATGTGGGGTCGAAGAACCATGCATTAAAGTCTAAATTGAGAATTAACCTTAGTTCTTCAGTCTCTGTTTTATGATTAGTTTATTTCAAAATGGCTTCACTAGAATCAGGAAAATGTGGATGGTTGAAAATGATAATTAAGCCAATTTGTTATTACATTCATCAAAAAGTAGCAGGATACAGTGAAAGAACTTTTCAAGTATGCTATTTTATATATTGGAACACTGATGGAATGTTTTATTGTTAGCTTGTCAGAAAAGCACGTTCATTCCTAAAAAGAAATATCATTCCATGATGTTCAAGCACTCATGGGTATTTAAACTGACTGATTTTGCTAAATAAATTGAAGCAGTCTGTGTCAAGTAGTAATTAATAAAGACAATGAAATTATTTCCAACCATCCTGTGATTATTTTGTGCAGTTCTGCTTCCACTACCCTAATTCCCATCTTTTTTAATAATATCACAATAAAACAGGTAAAAAAGAAGATGAATATAGAGACACTGAACATTTTTTTTTCATTTTGTAAGACTATCAGAAATTTTTCCTGTGAGAAAATGCTGCTAGGATGACCTATGTTCAAACAATCAGGAAGACATCCAAAGTAATATTCTATACCAGTACTTTTCCAGAGCATATTTTGTTAAAACTCAAAAAATATTTCAGGAATAATGAATATTTTAATTGGAACAGAAATTTCTGGAGGCCAGACTGGCTACACATTTCAGGGAAAGGAGGAAAGCCAGCATTACTGAAGATGGCTTCCTCTCTTGGCTCTCAGCTCTACTTGGGTTCAGGGGCTGAGGGTTTGACAATACTGCTCCTCACTGAAAAGCCTCATTGAGTGAAGAGAAGGGATGATGGTAGAGAAGTCGAACCGTGGCCAACAGCGTGGATAGCTTCTAGTTAGAGTTTTGTCTGGTTTTAATCTGAAACTCAGTTGGTTCTTGGTGCGCTCATGGCCAAAGAATGACCAGACATGCCAAAGTTAGGCAAGAAGGACAATGAGGTTTATTGAGGAGAGAAAGATAGGATTATAGGACAAGAGCGAAATACAGGTTTACAGAACATGATGCATGCGCCACAGATGATGACAGGATCCATTGTCGCAGCAGGGCAGGCAAAAGGAAGGGCAAAGAGAGAATGGTTGGCTATGATCTGCATTTTATTTTATAGTGTCTGGATAGGGACCGCACTCGTGGTTCAGAGGTCATCAGGAAACCACTTTGATTGGACAGTTGGGAGGCACATGATCTTAGCCTTAACTACATGTGGGTTCTAGGTCACTTTCCATACTTTATGGTACCCATGCAGCTTGGCCCGTGGGCTATAGAGTCCTCTGCATTCTTTTCCAGTTGATATACCAAGTTCTGATTGGCAGATTCATAGGGTATTCCCTCCTCCCCCAGGTATAGAGAGTTAGGGTGGAGCAGGATCAAGATGGGGCAACAGCACTCACCTTCATCCCTAGGAGACCTGGAATCCCTCACTGTCTACCTAAGAGTTTCAGTGGGTTCACATCTATACATGGTGATCTCAGCCTAGATACTTCTGTTTTTGGAAGGTCTGCTATTTCAGGGACTCAATGCTCAGTTATCTGAAACTTACAGTTGCCTTCTTCAGAGCCAACAAATACCAAAACTACTGCTGACTTTTCCAGAGAGTAGAATAGGAACCATGAAAATACCTTACATATAATCATGCATAATACTTTCATTTTTTGAAAACAGTCCCCTCCAATTCCTCTTTATTCTTAGCATCTTTTGGTGAAAGAAAAAGAATGTTGTAATGGCCATGCTTTACCATCCTGCCCAAACACATCTGTTCTCTTCTAAGTAGGAAACCATAAGAATAGGGAAGAAAGATTGATATCTTTCAAGCCCCTCTTCACAAACACACCATTATCTATGGCCCTGTAATTGATGTTTGTTGTTACACAAAGAAGCAAATAAGGCAGCCCAGGATTTAGTAAACAGAAACAGATTTTTAGACCCCATAATATAATGCCTTCTCCGATCTTCTTTCTGCTTTCCTGTCCCTCAATCATCATAACAACCCACATCCCATAAGGAATAACAGGAAGGGAAGTTTTTGAATTTTGCTTTCCATATTCCCCAGTTCCCTCTGACATCCAAAGCCAATCTCACACATAAGTAAGCCACAGTCTCCAACCATACTAGCCTCCAGGATCTCTAATAGTGTGTTTCGGAGGTTTTAAATTACTTAACAATGTTTAGTCAAGAACTTGGACTCATGTTTGTTTCTTCCTTCTCTTGCAGTATATAGGTCAAAGTTATCAAAGATATAACTTTTAAACCTTCAAAATATCTTATACATTTTTCCTTTCCTCTTCATTCCTATCTGGCCAACGCTCAGCACCCCAACTCTGTGTTACCAGAGCTTGTACTTGGTCTTCCTGTCTCAAGGATTTCCTGCATACGTTCTACCTGCTTGTGTACCAATGCCAGACACATCCTTCTAGATTATCACATTCAACATTTCACTTTCCTATTAAAATAAAAAATTATTTTCTTCTCCATCAATTTCAAATCCTTTCACTTGGTTTACAAGCCCACCATAATCTGCCCCTACCCCTGATGCCTGACACATACCACTCCCCACCTCTTTCTTTCCCAGTATTTCACAATTGCATGTTATGTTTCATCCTAGATCTCTTCTTTACCTTAAACACACAATATTTATTTCTATATTTATATCTCCATGTCTTTTCCAATTTTGTTTCCTCTATCCCCTTCTCTAAGCTTTCTGTTTAGACATTCTTCTGCTTAGCCTTTAATTCCTCTGTGAACATATTCTAACTTCTTCAGTCTACACTGTTCTCTCTCTTCTCTATAGCAAGTGTCAGTAACATATAGTTTAGCATTTAATTGGTCTCTAATTATTTCATGTGGATTTTAATGTGTGTTTTTTTTAGTTTTATTGAGAGATACTACATTCATTCATTTATTCATTGAGCACTGGAGGCCAAGCACTTGTCAGGCATTGTTCCTGGAATGAAGACAAGGGTCCCCAAAAGAACAATAGCTGGGATAACATATGCAAGGCATGCCACCTTCCACTGTTGCATCTACAACAGGCATTGCTAATTGATCTCAACACCCTTTCCTACTGAGTTTGAAGATGGCTTCAGATGCTTCAAATCAGTCACTATCAATCAATTGGATTAAGGAGCAAGTTGAAATCTATTTGATATGCCTGATCTATAATTTAAATGGAAGTACGTGTGTTTAAAATCAGTCTCAAATCAATTCTCTAAAAAGTAGGAGTAAAACCTTATTTTTGAGTTTTATATCCAGTATAATATTTACAAATTTTCAATAAAGATGTAGGAATCATTTACTGAAATGGAAAACAAATTTTATATTAATATTCAGGCCTCACAACATTGTGTACAGCAAAATATTATTTATTCACATAGAGTATAACAGGGACCAGTAGTCCCACATTGATTTGTTTCTCCAACCACACTTAGAGATGCAGAGCAACATAATTAGCAGCAGTATCTTCAGACACAAAGAAAATCAATTCCTATGCATGCATACGTGTTGACTAAGAATCTTTTAGAATTTTTCACAACACCCAATTCAACAGACTACATCTACAATAGAGAAATCTAAGTGCACCTTTTTGTAATACATTATGACTGATACTGAAAATGCTATAGACCCAGAAATAGAACCACAGTACAATTAATGAGCAGAAAAGGTTGCTAGTACAATCCCCAAACAACAACCTTTGAAAGTGGTTTGTGTGCATATGTGAGTTTGTATCAAAGATGAAGCTAACACAAGCATGAAGGAGAAAATGGGAGCTGGAAAATAACAGGCTCTAGCTGCGTATTAGGAGAAAAAAATAATTAATTGATGACAATATTTTGGAGGCGTTCTAGTACACAAATTCAAGAAGGTTATATTTTACCATAGGTATAACCATCAGTAGGTGGTTGTGAGAAAAATATAAATTAAAAGAACCACTACATAGATATGTCTTTACATAAATATCCTGAATTATTTACATTACACAAGTTTCTTCTATAAAAAGATTAATAAAGACAAAGCATATGTTTAGGTGGATTTAGTTCTGCAAACTATTCTTTAGGCTTTGAAGGAAAAAATAATTTCCATTACTCACAGCCTTCTGATTTCTCTCAGCTTTCTCATCAGCCTAAGGTGACTGTGACCCTCCTATTCTTGGTTGAAATGTCACCAGCCATCTAGCGTAGTTACTATGAGTGCCAAAGTAAAATATTCAGGCTTCTTTATCTTTTATTTTAATTTGATGGGAGTATCATGGCTTCCAGATTTTTTTTACACAGTTCTCAATTTTTATGACTTGCACAGGACTAGATGCACAGTACCAAGAGGTCCCTCTCAAAATAAAAGCTCTACTGTTTTTATCTGGAGACATGATTAACTCTAATGGACCCAGGGCTTTATCATAACTTCTAATTGATGTATGTGTAGCCATATAGATCCAAGAAAGTGCATTGTATCCAGTAGGGACTTAACATAAATCTATGGAAGGTGAAGGTAGATAGTCACTTAATTTTATTGCCTTGCTTTAAAATCAAGACATAAAAATACAGCACTCAACTTTACCTTTAAAGTAAATGTTGTAATGCTACTTATCCGCAATAGTCTGGCCTCTTTCTAGAACTGTATAGATAACAAATATAGTTATGTCTTGTATTACTTGTGAGAACTATTCATCACAAGTATATAAATAAGTAAATTAAATATTTTATTTTATTTTTTTCATTATTCTGGTATTTTAGCACCGTAAAAGAAATGGGACGGAAATGAGAAAGAGCCTTAAAAGTTACAACCAGAGGAAGTTTTAATATTTCAATATTTTTCCTTGGCCTAGTCCAAACTGAGCCACTTCAAAGCACCAAAATGGAACATCAAAATGCAATTGTAATGTTCTATCAAAGATGCTGTACAAAATTAAGTGATTGTGGCACTTCATAATTGAAGCACTTTATATGGATCTAGCGCTGTCCCAGTTTTAGCTCTTAACATCTCTGTCATTTTGTTTCTCTGACTACCCTCTAGAATAAAGGGAAGAAGAGTCAATAAGCAAAAGATGATGATAGTTTACAGATTTATGGAAAAGTGAAGGAAAATAATAGTTTTATTTTAGTCCTCAAAATTTCAGTATTTGAAGACCAAAGAAGTTACTGGAAATTTTTACTTTAAAAGAGAAAATGCTTAGGAACTCAGATTAAGACAGTAAGACTGATGGAAACTGCCTGAGTTCACACATCACATCCCAGGTAATCAAAGGGTAGGCAAAAGGATGTTGTAACTCTGAATTCCATATATCAGAAATGAATTTGACTCAACAGAGAAAAGTATATTTTTAAAGAGGGCTTACCTATTAAAAAGTACAAATATGACTACTTTGAGGGAAAATACATATTTTTTAAAATGAATTTTTTATTTCCAGAGGTTGTATTTGTTGTTTTGTTAAATATGTTGATCGCTTTAGTGCATTTCTAATTTATTTCCTGAATTGTTCTTCTGGTTTCTTTGAATTAGTTTCCCATTTTCTCTTGGATTTCATTGAGCTTCCTTACAATCCCTATTTGGAATTCTTTATCTGTCATTTCAATATTTTCATTTCAGTTAGTATCCATTGCTAGAGAGCTGGTATTTCTTTTTGGGGGT
>CAUYRT010086594.1:0-90796 GCA_963574885.1 Lepilemur ruficaudatus | reverse complement strand
ATTTCTTTCTCTTGTCTGATTGCTTTAGCTAGAACTTCCAGTACTATGTTGAATAACAGTGGTGAAAGTGGGCATCCTTGTCGTGTTCCAGATCTTAGAGGAAAGGCTTTCAGTTTTTTCCCATTCAGTATGATACTAGCTATGGACCTGTCATATATGGCTTTTATTGTGTTGAGGTAAGTTCCTTCTACACCTAGATTTTTGAGAGTTTTTATCATGAAGGACGTTGAATTTTGTCAAATGCTTTTTCAGCATCAATTGAAATGATCATATGGTTTTTGTCCTTCAGTCTATTGATGTGATGTATCACATTGATTGATTTATGTATAGTGAACCATCCTTGCACCTTTGGGATGAATCCCACTTGATCATGATAAATAACCTTTTTAATGTGTTGTTGAATTCAGTTTGCTAGTATTTTTTGAGGATTTTTGCATCTATGTTCATCAGAAATATTGGCCTATATAGTTTGTTGTTGGTCTATAGTTTGATATCAGGTGATACAGGCCTTGGACTTCTTAAGTAATACCCCCAAAGCATAGGAAACCAAAGCAAAATTGGACAAATGAGACCACAACAAGCTAAAAATATGCACAGCAAAGGAAACAAAGAAAGTGAAGAGACAACCCAGATAGATGCAGAAAAAGCATTTAACAAAATTCAACATCCTTTTATGACAAAATGTCTCAACAAATTAGATATAGAAGGAACTTACCTCAACACAATAAAAATGATATATGAAAAGCCCACAGCTAACATCACACTCAGTAATGAAAAACTGAAAACTTTTTCTTTAAAATCTGGAACAAAGCAAGGATACCTACTGTCATCATTTCTATTCAACATAGTACTGGAAGTCCTCATCAGAGCAAGTAGGCAAGAGAAAGAAATAAAAGGCATACGGGATTGAGCCCATTATCCAAAGTGAAGTGACACAAGATCGGAACAATGGGCTCCACATGTACTCGCCATCAAATTGGTACTGACTGATCAACACTATGGTGCTCAAATGGTGGTGGTGTTCAGCAGGGATTAGGGAGTTGGGGGGGGTAGATTCACAACTGAGGGATGCAGTGAGCATTGTGGAGGGGAAGGGCATCCCTCTAACCCTTGCTAGGGAGGCAAAGATATAAAATATAACCATAGTGTTTGTACTCTCAAAATTTCCTGAAATAAAAAAATAATAAAAAAGATAATATAAACAGATAGAAATTTAATTTAGTTATAGAAACATTAATAAAGTACCATTTTTGGCCTGCTTAAATTTATTTGTGTAATGGTGATTTGTTCCCCCCACAACCGACATATGACTTAATGTACAGGCATGTGGCCTGAGGCTTCACTGTGAGTAATGCATATGTGCTTCCCAAAATAATTCATGATTTTGACTGTCTGTACAAAATACTATAGTCCACAATGGGTTTTGAATCTTATAACAACTATTAGTACTATCAACATTTAGAAATCAGAAAACTGAGGCTTAGAGTTGGTGAGCTCTCTCCTTTTATTGCCCAGGGTAACATGAAGCGGTTGACTGGGGACTCAAAATTTTTCTCCTGATTGTAAATCTCAATGCTATATTATACTTGTCCATAGACTCCCTGATGCCTAGTTGGTGCTTAATGAATTTTAGATTGAGTAAAATAATGAGTGACTAAAATGTTGGATTTCTTTAGAGCCCAGTAAAGGGCTAAGCAAATAGTAAGTATCCTTTTATATCTCACATAGCAGTTAGCATAGTATTGGAAAACAAAGAAGAGAAAGTGTTGTTTAAGAATGTTGGGCATCTACAAATTGCTTGACACTGAGCTTTTTAATGCAACTTTTAAGTTTAATCCTCAGGTTAATCCATATTATATATGAGGAAATGGAGAGAGAAGATAAGTTTGACAAGGTAATAATAATAGTGTATATAATTTGAGGGCTTACTGTGTGCCCCCTACTAAACACTTTAAGTACAATAACATATTGGATTCTCATGACAACCCTATAAGAGGTACTTCCTATCAGGAAGTACCTACTTCCTCTTGACTCCATTGCATAGATGGGAACCAAAGCTTAGAGAGGTTAAGTAACTACCCAAGGTCATAATCTGTTTGACAACAGATAAGCACAAATTTAAGTTCATGCTTCCCTAACTCCATTGTTAAACCAATAGTGTCTGCTGAAAATCACTGATCCTGGGTCCAACAATGGGAGAGTAAACAATGACCACATAATAAAACCCACTGTCTGAAAGAAACAACATTATTGATGGACCTGGATTTTTTTTTAACTTTCCTTCATTTTCTGCTGTATTCAATTCTACTTTCATTCTTCTGTCTGTTTGTGCCATTTTAAACATTAGTGCCTTCCTTCTCTTTGACCCAAATACTTAAAACAGGTCACACGTTTAAATATGGCAAGCCCTCCAGCCCTGCAAATGATGGGCAATGAAAATTGTTTGTACTACTGGCAATTCTTCTAAAACAGCTTATTCACACCTATTTTTGTATTTTTAGGTTGGACAGTTGGACCTTACAAATAAAGAAAAATCATATTTTATTAATATAGATCTTTATCTTTTAAAAATTAATTTCTGAAAAGAAAACAAAACATTTATTTCTTATTACTATCATATATTTTAAAAAATCAATTACTTGAAATCATAAAACAAGTTACTCAAAGTAAATAATAATAGTTATTATTATTATTTAGCTGGTGTAAAACTGCTTTCCTGCAAATGCCCTTGGAATTAACTGCTTCCTTGGACTCTCAAAATCAGCAAGTTATTAGCAGTAAATAAAAGTATATAGGAAATGAAATCTGCAATTCTCTATTAATTTCATTCCAAGAAGAATTTTGGACATTTTTATGAAGTAATGTGGGGGGATTGGTTTTGAATAGGGATTCCTAGTTTGTTTATTATTTTCACAATATAAAACTTTTAATTTTTTTTTTCTTTTTTTTTTTTTTGAGACAGAGTCTCGCTCTGTTGCCTGGGCTAGATTGACTGCCGTGGTGTCAGCCTAGCTCACAGCAACCTCAAACTCCTGGGCTTCAAGCAATCCTTCTGCCTCAGCCTCCCGAGCAGCTGGGACTACAGGCATGTGCCACCATGCCCGGCTATTTTTTTCTACATATTTGTAGCTGTCCATCTAATTTCTTTCTAGTTTCAGTAGAGACGGGGGTCTCGCTCTTGCTCAGGCTGGTTTCAAACTCCCGACCTTGAGCTATCTGCCAGCCTTGGCCTCCCAGAGTGCTAGGATTTACAGGTGTGAGCCACCACGCCTGGCCTAAAACTTTTAAATTTTAAAAACAATTTAAAATATTCTTCCAAAAAGTGATTTGAAATAAATATTGTGGACAACTCAGGATCTGTAGAAGATTAAGAATTGGAAATGCTCATATAAACCTATTAAACCTAAATTTATACATGCATATAATGTTTTTGTCATGAAACATATAATTATTTATAGGAATAATTCAATTTTATACAGGTATGAATACAGATGTATAGATTCACATTTTTATGTTTATTCATAATTTATTCGTTGATAATTCAGGCAAACAAAAGCCTCATTTGGTGTCATCAGTTACATTCTTTTATATTTACGTCAGGGGGCTAGCAGTACCAGCCGAACTGAAGGAAACTTTCTGTTCCTATAGCCTTTACATAGTAGTAACTCTGACACTATCACATTTCACAAATGTATAGCATTACAGCACAGCAGAATTCAACACTGAAAGCTGTTTAGAGAAAGGAACACTTGAAAAATGAATGGGAGCTGGCAAACAACTGCAGGAAGAACAGTTACCACACTCTTCATATGGCACACAAAAGGGACAGGGCACTATAAAAGTATTGCCAGAGCCTGAGCGGCACAATGGGTTAATATAATAGTGATGTGATATCTGGCTGTGGTAATTGCAATCACTGTAGATTACAGCTGTATCTTAACTTGTGCTCTATCCTCCTGTTGTTTGAGGGGTGGCTTATTCACTCAACGTTCCAAGATGTCTATATGGACTCATTGAACCTCAGATCTAAACTTCAGTTGAGTAGACTCAGTCTTCTCTGTCAGAGACCAAGGAACACAAGAATTGTGTTCTACTTAGCTTATTGAATCAAGTCTGCCAAATGAAAATTTAGGCATGTAGGCATAGTTACTCAGCCTGAACACTTTATAAAAGATGTCGAGCACAAATTTCCAAGGATTTGCTTTTGTAGTGATGCTTCTAAAATCAGTAGGGAAACGTTGTTGAAAATGGAGCCCCTGACTTACCACTGTTATCATCCTGGAATTTATTTAGGACCATTTTTCCCCACGTTCATACACTCAATTGCTCTCACACACTTCTTACCTAAAATTTATTTCAGTTTCTCAGAAGACTCTATTTTTTCTCTAGCTATGGATTCTACTATCTCTTAAATGAGGTGGTTGCCACTTCCACAGACTACAGTATTAAGGGTGGAAATGATTATATTTAGAAAGGTAAAAATGAGGAAAGAGAGATAATATTAAATTCAAGATTCTTGAAATGAAAAGATAATGAAAGGGAAATGTAAGAAATGAGAGATAGGTGGGGCAGGTTTAAGACTCCTGTCTGTCTCTGCATAGACTGCTTCCTTTTGCTCTAAATACTAAACTTGCCAAAATTAGGCCACCTCCCTCCTGAGAACAGGAAGGGACTGGCCACTACGGAATAGTACCAAAGTGTATTTTTAGAAGGCTATTATTACCTGCTTATAATCTATAATATTTTTGAAAACTAAATATATATATTTTTTCATAATTATCAATATTAATACAAAGTAGTGGGGTCAACCTGAACTTGAATACTTCTATTAAGTTCACTTAAATATTGAACTGAACCAATCCTTTATCACTCTCATTTTTTAATCAAATATACTAATTCAATTTAATTGGCTCAGCTCTTAAATTGGTCCAATGAAATGTTCTCACAATATTTGCAAATATATCCATCTTTAAAATACCCCTTCTTAGCTTTTTAAAGTATAAACTAAAAGAGAAATATTTTTCACTTTATGCATACCCTCAAATGACGATGGAAGCACCACAAGTATTGGTTTTGGAGTTACAAATAAATTTTGTGAATTAGCAAATAGGGAAAACGTAAGTAAGAAGGATCGACTGTATATAAATGTTAAGTACATGCATATGGTGTTTTTGTTGTTGTTGTTGTTGCTCTGTGAAAAACTGCTAAATGTTGCTATAAAGATTGCCTAGCACCTAAAGGTATGACTTCTGAGCTCATAGTGATGCAAAGGCAGCAGTTCACTAATATTTATCATTTGAGGTACGTCATCACTGATCTGGGTCATGTATTTTGCCTTATAATGTCAAAATAAATGTCAATGGTTTCTTTTTGTTTATTTCAGGAAATTATGGGGGTACAAACATTTTGGTTACATGTTATAACTTAGCTGTGAGGCAAAAACAAAATAAAGTGTGTATTTAGGCTGAGAATTACTATAGAAATATGTAACAACAAAAAAGGAAATTGAATATAAGGCTGAAAAAAATGCACATAGAATAAATGTCACTATGAAATATTCTGAATGTGTACACTTGGTTTTCTTTCATCACTGCTTCATTTTGAGCCATCCAGGTCAACAACTGTCAACCAATCAATCTCTATCCTCTTAGAGCAGAGATGGAAGGCAACAGCAGAGCCTTAATGATTTCAATCTCCCAGCCTTCAACAGGATAGATTATAAGGACTGGAAGGAAATCAGTTTTTCACAGGGCAATTCAGCCCAGAGCCTATGACAAAGCTTGATTAGAATTCCAAACTGTGAAGCCAGCAAAAAAAAGACATAATTATGAGGAAAGAGGAAATATAAGGCTAATGAATTTTAGTGTTCATAACAAGATAAAAAGTGCTTGAGTAGCCAAAATATACTCATTTAGAAGTCTAAAAAGGGCAAGAAGAAAATCAAAATAGAACATTTTTGAGCCATTTATTTTTTTCTCATGAGCCGAGTTAAGATAGATTTAGATGTCAAGTCTACCCATTCTTCTAGGCCATTCTCAGGCCCATTTTCAAAAAACCCAACACATTCAAAGTCCGAAAGCAATAAACTTGTTTGAATAGTAAAGTCCACACAATGCTAAAGTTTTCAGAAATCCACTTAAGCCTCTAATATAAATAATGCACCCCACCCTTTAAGTGCTTACTTGCTCACTAATGTTTTCATTTTCATATGATTACTTTTTAAAACTACATCACATGCTCCTTTTATGCAGGTATCTTTGGATCTTTATTATCTCAGTTGACTTATTTAGAACACAAGTAAATGTTAGTTTTACTTAATGATTATAATTATTTTGATATATTCTATATGGAAAATAAGGAAAGTGCTTTCTATTTTAAATACCCTTGAAAGCTATTCTATTTATTTAACTGTACTACTGAGAAGTCAGAACACCTTTCCTGCAGTTAAATGAGGGTTTTCCTGAAAGGTATATTTGATCGTCCAGAATTTCATCTTTTTTAATTCAAAAAATTTAAGGGAAGCAAATCATAACTCAATAGAAATGATGCAAACAGCACTTCAAATACAAGAATTGTAGTTTCAAATATCATCCTCCAAAGTTACAAGTAAAGCAATGTTTCCAAACTGTTTTTCCTAGAACGAAATTTCCTAATATTAAAATAATCTTGAAATGTGAAATTACACAAAGTAAAACAGACTAGTTCATGTCCAAATTTTTCAGAACCTTCTATATACAAATGGCCATAAATAATATCTCAAAGGGAGACAGATATAACCCGAAATATATTTTCAAACATATTTGAGGATAAATTTTCTTTTTCTCCCTAGAATTAGCTATTGATGTTAGGGTCAGTGCTTCTCATATTGTTTAAAACACACTGAAGTAAATTTACTGTTCTCTTATAAACATGTCCTGAGAATGTGAAAACATTTATGTAATTAATTAATGATGAAACAGGCAGGCAATTAAAGCTGGTCCAAAAGAGAATTCAAGGGAATAAACATGCATAGTCACAGAAAGAAAAAAAAAACTACTGGAACAATATCACCAAATTTGAAAACAAAACTAGTTAGTATCTTAAAGGACAATAAAATCATATCCTTTGCAGATATTTTTTCTACCAGAAAATTATTTGCCTCTCTATTGGACAAAAAATTTATAAATTTATGTAAAACTTTTCAAAATCTGAATCCTAATCAATAATAAATGCTAAAATATACAAAGATTTATACTCCTAGAAATTTATTTGATACATAATCTTCGAGTAGTCCTTTTAGACAATGCTTTAGTTTGACATTAAAAGGACATCTACTTGTCCTTTTGCCTTATTTCCAAAGGCAAGTTTCCACGTTTTAAAGTTTAACAAGCTTGAATGTGTCATAATAACTCATTTAATTACGTAATAAATGTTTATTGAGCACTTATTAAGTGTCAGGTATTGTGCTGGGGGCTAGGGAGATGATGGTGAACAGGATAAATGTCTATCCTTCTAGAAGCTTACTGACTAGTGAAGGATAAGGACATGTAAACAAGAAATTGCAAAGTAGTTCAATGTGTGTTAAACACAGTGACTATGGGATCGTGAGATGACACATAAGAGATAGTCCTCCTGTAACACCCATCTTAGCGATTTTCTAAAGAAGGGATATCACCTAAATAATAAACCGGTTAGTTGAGTAAAGACTAGGGGTGGGAGACTGAGGGAAGAGTTGGATGTAGGAGTCAAAGGCCTTTTCCGGGAGACTAAAGGACCTAGAATAACAATTTGTACAGCATGATTAATAGATTCAGTGTGGTGGCTGAGTGATGGGTGGGTTGAGGGGGTGATGTGACAAGGGGAAATCTGTAAAGACATGGTGCAGAGGTGAATTCATGGGGAATTTAGTAGACCATCTTACAGAATTCACATTTCATTTTGGGGATAATGATATTTTAAGCATTTTTAGCAGAGTGGGTAGCATTTTTAGCAGAATGGGTGGCATGATCTGTCCTACAATTTAGGAAAACCCTTTTTTGATAACAGTTTAAAGAATGGATTTGGGAAGTTAAGGGAGGGGAGCATGGCAAATAAAACACAAGGAATCAGAAAGCTATTGCAATCATTCAGGTGAAAGGTGGCTTAAACTGAGGTAGTAGCCATGGGGACAGACACAACTGTCACATTGATTGTTTGGCTTATATACAGACTATAAAACTAATTAACTGATATTTAAAACTTGCAAAATTTATTTGATAGTGGTTTATTTTGAATGTTTCTATAAATTGATTATGTGTATATACATGTATGTGTATAATCAATTTATGAAACATTAAAAATATATTTTATATATTTCATATTATATATATTTGTTGCATATATATATATATACACACACACACATATATACATCCTATAATGTGGTGGTAAAATGTATGTCATGTCCACTGATCAAAATAGACTCTGCTCCTCTGGTTATTTTGTGAATTATTTAACAGCAATTTTTAGTTAAAGGAAGTTTGTAATTTAAAGTAAACATGAGGCAAAATTATTTTTGAACCGTAAGCCCTCAGTATTGAGAAACATGAAAACCCTGATAGATCAATGTGATGAAAAAAATATCAGATTAAGTCAATTAGTTGTTAAGTTAAATTTATTTTGAAGAAATCACAGAAAGTTTCCTAGGGAGAAAATGACATAATCAGATACACATTGTACATAGTATTCTGGCTACAGTGTGGAAAACTGAATCGAAGGGGTGGGAAAATTGATAATCAGTTTTAGGACAATTGTAGTAATCCAGGAAGTGATCATGACTGATGCCAAGGTAAATGTTACAGCAGTGATTTAGAGGGAAGATGCAGGGATGGCACCCCAAAACCTGAGACATTTGGTGCATGGTGTTGCCTTTCAATGAGCTAGAAAAGACAGGATAGGCATTGCTTGAAAGGAAGTTTTGAGGTCGTGCATTCTGATTTTGCATTAACTGCATGATGTAAGTGGGTAAAATTGATAGGTGGGGGAATAGACCTCTAGTTCAAGAGAATAATTTTGGTTGGAGATAAAGATTTGAGTGTCATCACTATAAGTTCTTATTGCTATAGGTTTGGATGAGATAAAAAATGTTGATTGTGAGTTAAGATTGAAACTGGTCATTAAAAGAGATTCACCAAGGGAGAACAACTTTCTGAGAAAATGATAAAGGTGATGGAGAGAGACAGGAGGAAAACTTGAATAGCAAAATATCAATAAGGTCAAGGGGGAAGAGCTTTTCTAATAGGAGGAACTGATCAACAGTCAATGCTACAGTGTGGTAAGATGAGGCCTGAAATGACTTGGGCTTTGACAAAATCAATTTTGAAGTTGAAGACTGTGGCAGCAACTAGTTTAGTGGAAATTGAGACCGCTTTGCAAGGTAAGGAAGTAGATACAATAAATGTAGAAAATTTCAAAGAAGTTTAGCATAAATGATTGAAAATAAGTTTGGTAGGGGATAAGAACTGACAGCAGAATGTCCCATTTGTTACTGCAGGTTACACTGTACTTCACTTTAGAATGCATTAATCTGACCTGAGACAAATGACGAATGCAAGAAAAAAATTAAAGGGTTCCCTCAACCAGGCATTTGTATTTTAAGCTTTTTATTTGACGGCCAATTGGGGGGAGGAGGTATTTTCTCCTCAAAGGTAATTCTGTGGCAGTTATATTTTAGGACTTGCAAGTTGAGTATTACAAATACCCATCCACATCAATGAATTTTCATTTCCCTGGCTCTGGAGAAGAGGCTAAAAACACAGGATTTTATAGTCTAACAAATCTAACTTCTATTCCCAGCATCTCTGCATACCAGCTGTGTGACCTTGAACAAAACATCGGGCCTCTTCCAAAGCCTCGGTTTTCTCACTTGTAAAGCAAAGCAGTAACAATAGCTCTTTTATAGAATCATTGAGAATAAATGAAGTAATGGAATGCATTGCTTAGTATAATGTCTCTCAACCTTTACACAACATCAAAATCACTTGGAGAGCTCTTTAAAATACCACGCCCAGAATTCATTATTTGGTATGTCTGTGGTGGAGCATGTGAATTTACATTTCTTACAAGTTTCCAGGTGACACTGGTGGTATGAATAATAACTTTGAAAACCACAGCCGTAGCACATTGACAATCACATAATAAAAGCCCAACAAATGTAAATATTAGCATTTCTTTGACAAGGAGAGCACCAGGATGCCCACAGCAAGATGGTCCCCTAGGGATCTTTCAAGAGGATACAAAGTCCTACTCTATACTCCTCGAAGTTTGTTGGATTTCTTCAATCCTGACACCCCTTTCTCCTTTCTTATATCAGCACAACATTCCCACACTTCCATTGTCTTGCTCAATTACCTGAACCCTGCACTTTCTTTTCATTCATTCCATCCATTCATTCATTCATTCATTCAACAAACTCTGCTACAGTACACACACTTTTTTTCTCCCTTATTTTTTGAGGTAATTGGAACTTAAAGAGTTTTTATACCAGAATATCCCCTTTATCGCATTGTGGAATGGATCTCTTTCTCATTGCTAACTCTTATTGCGAAGCCTCTCACAGTAAGAGTGTCTCTGAACCATGCCCTCTACTGATGTGGGTATTATTATACTGATGAGATTTCTTCTTTCTCATTCTGCGTTACAATAAAGCAAGGTCATGGCCCATAGGGCTCATAAAACATCCCCTAAAGACTGAGAGCAATGGCAACTAATGACATATGTGTAAGTACATATTGATCAAATTAGAAATGATTTTTTTTCCCCGCAGCTCGATGACATTTATAGCAATGGTATTCTGGGAAACTCCATATATAAATAATATGGGGAATGAGGTTTTATTCAGATTCAACAGATGCTAGATAGTATTGTTTAGAAGCTTCTAAAATAGCAAAATTCAAAACCACATTATTGTTTTAAAACACATAACATGGCTTTCTTTCTTTCTTTCTTTCTTTCTTTTCTTTCTTTCTTTCTTTTTTTTCTTCAGTGCCTGTCAGTTTTGTTCAGAAAAGATGTGGTCAAAGCCATATCCACAGATAAGCAACGGAAGTTAGATTAGACATTTGTGTATCTGGTACTAGTTAAAAGCCTGATTCTGTTTAATACTTGAATTAAAAAGTAAATAATGTTTTTCAGGAGTTTGGCCTAGATAAAGAGAGGAATAGACAAATAAAGTTATATTTTCTGTGACTAGGGAGTTTTAGAAGAGGCTGGTGGTGTGTTTAGTGGGAATGTTGTGTGAAGATGCTATGCTTGCATAGAAAATTAGGTGAAATACAAATTCTGCACCTTTCTTAAACAGGTAAGAAGGGAAAAGAGTCCTGAACAATTCCAGCAACCATAAGTCTCCCTCATGCTCTTTCCCAGGTCATACTATATTCTCACCGGCCCTTCAGGAAGAAACTACTCTGCTGACCTGTATCATTATAGAAAACTTTGGCCAATTCCCAAACTTTATATAAATGGAATCATACAGTAAAGATTCTTTATTTTCCATTCAACATTAAATTTATGAAATTCATCCATGATTTTGCTAATAACAGTTCTTTTTGTTTGTCATTACATAATATACTATTGTAGTAATTACACTGCATTTTATTTATTCTAATTTCAGGGTCACTTAGGTTGTTCCAGGTTTTACTATTATGCAAAATGTGGCTCTTAATAATCTTATGGATGTTATTTTGGTGGTCATTATGCACTAATTTCTCTTGGGTGTGTATGTATGAGAAGAATCGCTGGGTCATAGGAAAGGAATAAATTTAGCATTAGTAGATATTGCCCAACATTAATTTATACTTGAACCAGGGATTGAATACTAAGAATTTCTGCTAATGACATCAAAACAAGATTAGTTTTCAGTTAGTCTTTTTATGCTATCTTGCAAAATAAATGGTAATGTGAGACCCTCCTACTGTTAAAGAAAAAGAATATTCAATGACACTTGTTAAACACAGTAGGGCAGACTTTATTCAGGACCATCACAATAAGTATAGGAACCACTTAAAAGGATTCTTGCAGCAGGGGAGAGAGATTGGGCTTAACTCTGAATATAGCATGGGAAAGGGAGAATTTATATCCCAGGAGCAGGGGTCAGTGGATTGAAAATGACTAAGATGAAACATCAGGCTTAAGGGGGTTTCTGGCTAAATTGACTGAGCAGGGTTCTTTTGGTAAAACTGGATTTTACAAGGAAGTCCATAGATGGGCCTACAGAAGGTTCAGAAGTCTGACTAAAGTTAGGCCAAGTGAGAAATCTTTGTCAGTACTAATATAGTTAATAAAAGTTAGAGAGTACTCTGGTCATGTATTTATGAAAGTGTGTTTCATAAAATTCTAGTCTCTTAGAAAGTTGTATATTCCTTGACAAAACCAGTTTCTCAGTGACATAAAATTAGGAAACATTAGGCTAAACTAAGTTAAACTATATATATGTGTGTGTATATATATATATATATATATGAAATAAAAGGGACAAAAAATACGTGTATAATTCTTTACTACAGAAATTTTAGGGCTTTAGTTGTGACTCTCCAAAGAAGCAAATAAAATTGTCACATTTTAACAATTTGTTTTTAATTCAACATCTTATGGGATCAATGTTCTTTAAAACTTACTTTTAGAAATTCCAGTCTAGCCTCATCCATTATACAAATTATACATTTAAGAGGATGTTAGTTCTAAATACTTTAACTTGCTATCAAGGCAAAAATTTAAAAACAAAATTGCTCTTTTTATGTTACTCTCTTTACATCCAAGAGAAAAAAAAATTAAGTTGAAAGTTATTTTGCTTGGGGACACTTACAAAGATATATACACACCCAGTTGAAACTTTCATGGCATTACATTTGAAAGTGGATATATCTTTTAGCTTTTTATACACAGATCATAGCATGCAGATTTCAAGTGGTAGAAAATGAATCTTTTAACATCCAAAGTGATGAGCTTTGGAGAAGGCTGCTTCAATCTGTTATACTGCATTAGTAACCCATAGTATACTTCTAGGTTAGTAGTGATATTGTAGGCACATTCAGTTGATCAACATATGTCGAATACTTGAAATTTTGATATTCTACCAGGTGCCCTAAACTGGGTGTTATTTTTTCAGTGGTTAGGAGGAAGGAGAAGAGGTACCAAGACTCAAACACTGCAGAAGAGGATTATATAAACAGAAATTGTCCCATGATGCAGTTTTATACCTGTTTACTACAAATCAAAGGTGGTTCACACCACTTTATCCCCAGGAATCTTTCCATGGTTAGATGATAGCTATAAATTCATTCTTGTGTTTCTTCCACAGGTTTTCAAGGAAACTCTTACAATGGGGTACACATTTCCCCCTAGCTAAGGGTCAATCAAATTTAGGGCAGAATTTCAGCTGTAGCTTTAGCACTATAGTCTCTTTTGAGTTCCAGGTGTCTCTTTTATTTAAAACTGTTTTTTGTTCCCTGACAACTTTAATACAAATTCCCTATTCATTTGGCAAAGCTTAGTTAATATTGACGTGTGACAAAAATTATTCACTAAGCTTCAGCATGTCTTTTCTCCATATAAAGATCCAGCTTTGAATAGCAACTACATACATGGTTTTCTAAATACTTTGAGAAGACAACATATATTATTGAAGGTTTGATTATGGCCATATAAATTAATAGTAAGAAAATATGCATTTTCAGTATTGACTAAATCCTTCTTTTTCCTCAGTGGAAGTTTGATTATATTCCAGAAAAGGAAGAATCCTTCCTTTAATAAGGGCGAACTAAAATTCAGGGACTCTAAATTTGGGAGTCTGTTTTTCATTATGAATAATCATCTTTGGCAATAGGATTCAAATGGCACAACAGAAGGAATTGAATTGATATGGAATAATTTTTGAATTCTTGATCCAATTTCTATTTTTGAATACGTATTTTAAAGATCACTTTGTATAATACATTTAACTCTCATCTATGCATGTCTGCAATAATTGCATAAATGGACAATTTTTGTTTTTTATTGGAATCCAAGGAGCCTATTCCACAATTTTCATAAAAGTAGCAACTTCTTACTCCAATTTACATTAAGCTTCATAACACTAAATATGAAGCTTTAATGTGCCAGTATACTAGCAATCATCAATAAACATATGACATATCCCCACTAACAAGCAGATTGGAAATTATGGCATCAATTCACCATCTGTGTCATCCAGACTCTAGTTTTGGAACTCATATGAAACAGAAAGTTTACATATGAGCATAAGAGGACATTGCACATCTAGTTCTTCCAATTTTATATCTCGATTCCTACTTAATAGTACAACTATGTTTAAACAGTATTACTTTTTAAATCTATATGTATGTACATATATTTATGTATATATACATATATTTGATGAAATCTTAATTAATATTGGCCTTCAAATAACTTGAGTTTTAAAAAATTATTAGCACTGTACTTTATTTTTGGGACAGGAATCAAATTATAAAAAGCTAACAATACAGAAATAGACAAGACAAATTTGGTTACCAGAGTTTCTGTCAAATCTTCAATAGTAATTGACATTTGAAAAAAATACATGAAAAAGGTAGTAAATGTCACCATGGCAGCAAAATATGCATATATTTGAGGATGATTTTCAATAGGACTTACCTGAAACAAACTTTAAAAGTTAAGTAGAAAAATTTACTAAATCTCTAGAAATGTTAATAATTGGGGGCAGAAAATAAGAGAATTGATATTTATAACTCTTCTTAGAAGGAGGGCAAGCAAGGATCAGGTTATGAAAAACTTAACACAAGGAAGAGTAGGTCTTAGGGGAAGACCACTTTTGCAATTCCCCAATTTTCCTTCACAGCTGATGTGTGGAACATATTTCTATAGGAGAGTAGTCAAAGATATTACAAAGATCCCTCTGACTACTGATAGTTAGAGTAGATTCCTAGTCCCCTCAGAGCTAGTTCTTTTCCTCTGCCTCATGTTAGAATCAACTGGAGCTTTAAAATATTACCTATGCTCATGTCCCACTCCAGACCAATGGAATCAGACGAGATCGGGCGTGTTCAGGGTGGTATGGCCGTAGACTGGAATCAGAATCTATATGCTGGAGCTTGGGTATATGGTTGAAAATTACAGTCCTAGATGACCCACACTAGATGACACACACACAAACACATACACGTACACACACACTTTCAACTGCATATACTAGCATGGTTTCCACTTCATGTGCTACAACATATTCTCTCTACATTCCTAAACACACTTGGAAAAGCAGATTCTGCATTTTTAATTTTTGCTGCATGCATTTTAATTTAAAAATATTACCATGATAAAACATTAAAATACATAACCAATATTTGTCTTCACAATCAAGAATATGCAGAATTAATTATCCTAAATATATGCATATATTTAATACTATATATTTATTCTAATATATATTTTACATATGTACATTTCAAATCCATCTTGATGGGACACAGTGGTGATTTCCTGGTATAATAACAATCCATTCATTATTTATATAACATTATCTGTATAATGACTTTATTACATCATTTATACATATAATGTAGTATTTGCTAAAAAATTACCAATGAAGGGCACTCACGCTGTAGCAAAAATGCCCCTCCCTCTCCTGGTAAAAAATATAAACATATTCTTTTATCACTGCACCTTTCTAAAATAAAAAATATATATACATGAAGACTGTCATACAATGAAACCCTTTCTTTGTCACTTCTCTCTCTCCTTCTCTCTCTCTCTCGTTTTACGTAAGAAAGCTCCTTCAATATATATTGTGATATATAATTAGAATCTTTTAATGAAAACTTGTTAAACTACAGATTGTCAACAGCTCAGTCAAATCATAGAACCATCCAATATATTTGACTGAAATATATACACATGTAAATTGAATTGTACTAAACAACATTCATTATTTAGTTCATTTATTTAAAATGCATTGAATTGCTAACTGCCATGTTATGCAATAGGAATTGAAAGTCTTAAGCAAAGGTCTTGCTATTCCCTCAGGAGCTCACAGCTTGTTGGATGATACAGGCTTGTATACAAATATCACATTACAATGGGAAAAGTGCTAACATGCAGCAGAGGAGGCAACAACTACTTCTCTTGCTGGATTAGGCTGAGTGGTCAGAAAAGGTCTTACAAAAGAGGTGATAATGTAAATTGGAGTTTACTTACACCTGACAACCTTCATCCATAGTTTTATAAAATATAATTATGATGTTGTGTGTATTCCATGCAAAAAATCATTACAGCCAATCACAACAGTGCATGATCTTACAAAACTTCAAGAACATTTGTATTATCTAATATTTTGAAATAATAAAAATTTCAAATCTATAAGCACTGATTGTCAAACATAATCACATATATTTGCTCTTACAGTACCCAGAACTTCCAAATGTTTGATACAGAATGAAAACAAATAAAACTATCTCATAAAGAGAATTAAATGTCTTTATTTGTACAGTTTTACACATTCAAATACAGAATTATTTTAATGAGAGAGGAACAACTATCAATTTGATTAAGGGGAAATTAACAGGAATTTATCTATTTATTAACATATGAAGCACTTTAGCAGATAGAAAGGATATTTTTGTATCATTTAGGACATTATGAAAGATGAAATGTGTGTGCTGCCCACTGGCACTGGAGATTATGAGCTGCTTTCACAATTGGCCTTTCATTGCATAAAGAATGCCCATTATATGCTTGGGATTCCTATGCCAGCAGGCTTACAACAAATGCTGGAAGCCTATTGTTTATAACTTTACTTCTTGCCAAGCATTTCAGTTATGTTTTCTTTGGTGATATTGAGGGCCAGGGCTGTTTATAGTGAAAGAAGTAGCCACCTTCATCTTGCAATCTGACAGATGTTATATTACAATGCCTATACACTAGCATACAATGGTAATGCTACCTCCTTCACCCTGGTCTGAAAGTCCTTAGAGCAACAACTGTGTGTTAGGCAATACAACTGCCTAACACAGGATTTGCCTCCAATATCAAAACTGAATGTAAATGAGAAATGCAATATAGGTGAGCAAGAGGCATTTCTCACTTTTATCCAAGAAACAGTTTAATATGATTTCATGAATTGACACATGTACATTTTACTTTGTAAGTGCATATATAGCCAAAAGGATTTAAAAAAAAAAAAAACAGCTTACAACAAGTTTCAAAGGGTTGGGTGAAAGCAGGGGCAGGTAGCCAAGTATTATGTAAGAGTGAAATAATATCTAGGAAAAGAGAATAATAGGCTAATCTTAGGAAGTTAGAGTAGAATGGTATAGGGCACCAAAGGTACCAACAATTTAGGGTACAACTCAGATCCTGGATCTCCATACAATCCTCAGGAAATAAGAAGCACGGTAAAAGCACCATAGAGGATGAACAATGCCATTTAAACCATAAACATGCCTAGAGTTCTCCCAGGTTGTATGTATGAGCATTGTGTATGGAAAGCATGCATGAGGATGCATATTTTTGTCTTGCCTTTATATTTTGGGATTACGTTTAAGTTTGCCTAGGTTTTAATGGAATTTACAGCAATGATTGTGTTGGAGTTATGCTTTAGTTTGTCTCAGAGGGAGCAGTCCAGACATGGATACCCTAAAGAATGAAATGTAAAACAATGAACCCTGCCTGCTACCACCAGAAGGAAGATTGGTAACACAACATGTGAAAAATAACAGAGTAAATCATTTTCACACATGTGGAGAAATTATTTTCAGGGAATCCTTAGAAAGACAGCTATCCACAGGCCATCAAAAACCCATAAGGACCTTTGCCATCCTTCAACCACTTCAGTAGAGAAAGAATATGTGTGAAACAGACATGAAACACTGAAATAAGCAATTCCTGGTCACCATGCGTCTGCAGTGAGAGTTTTGCAGTGTGTGTATGGATTATAAGCAAACCTACTTGATCTTATAAATGCATTTTTCTCTATAGTAGCAAACTTGGAATATTAATAATAAGAAATGTGGAAACAGAGTTGTTGAAAATTATGCACTTAATGTGTGAACTCAGTAAATGCAGACACAAAGACTGCAGATTCTTTGAATGATTATAAAACCTTTGATAGAAATAAATGACTATTATGACATTGGAATGGGACATGAAAGATGATATATTGGTGACAAAGATTCAGGGCAAAGGAAGAAGAGGTTGTTCCAATTATAATTTTCATAGAGGTGATCCTTAGAATATGGCTGAAGAAACACTTTTTTGTTTATTTATTTATTTTTATTTTTGGTGGGATGTTTAGGAACTAACCTCAGCACTAATAGGTATACAATGTTAATTCTTTAGTAAGCTCAACTGTTAATGGTTCACTCCATAATATTGATTCAATGATTATAAACTACTGTAATTTTAGTTGTTGTCATAAAACATTAAATAATATAATAACATTGTCAATAAGCACAGCTAGTGACTAAAATTTCTTCAGATATTGTTTGACGAACAACATTTCAACAGATACATTTCATTTCAATTGCAGTAAAGAGTCCAAATGCCAGAATGGGAATAATAAACCTCTTACAGTCATATTTCTCAAAGAAAGTCCCTAGTAATACATGACTTACAAGGACTTACCACAAAAGTATCCTTTAGGATGGGGCCTTGGGATCTGCACTTTCATAAGCATTCTGGAAGATTATTTTGTATTATGGGGTTCAGGAAGGACTGCCTAGGAGATGGCAAGGCCAAGGTAGCGAGTAATTGATCTGAGGTATAGTAATGCCATGCTGCATGACTTTTATAAGTTCTCCCACTGACTCTAATGAACAGCCAGGAATAAGAACACCTGTGCATTGGCTGTGACAGCTGAGAATATTTTGTATTTTGCCATGGAATTATATACAGAATGATTTTTGAGTAGGTAAGAACTGCATGTCTAACAAAACCCTATTTCATCTCACTCACAAATTCAGGAAAAAAAAAAAAACAGGTGTAATTCAAAATAAACTTCACCAAAGGATGCTGTAACAAAACAATGGTGTGTGGATATGTGCTTATGTTTCCCTACGAGATTATACACACACACACACACACACATACACACATACAGAGAGAGTAAGAGCACATGTGCCAGGTCATGATCTTCTAACATTGACAGGGCTTCAAACGTATAGGTTAAAAATCTGAGTTGTTGGTGATGGGAATTAGGGGTCTCAACAGTGGGAAGGAATTCCTCTAAAACTGATTTATGTGAATAGCTGTACATCTTGGTAAATTCACTAATAATCATTTAATTGTACACTTAAAATGGAGTAAAGGCATGATATGTAAAGTATACTCCAATAAAGAAGGAAAAAAAATCTGGCTATGTGATACAAGCAATAAAAGCTATAGGAAAGAGCACAGAAAATAAATCAAATATGGTTCACTTAGATATGGGAGGTAAAAGATTACTTTTTTATGGTTAAAACTGTTTGAAATAATTGGTAAGGTTGATGTTATGTATCATCTTCTTCAATGCAGCTTTTTCCCTTGAGAATAGATTACAAGTGTGTAATTGAACCTTCCCTTATTATACCTCCATTTCCTTTCTAATTATATGAATGTGCACTATACATGCAAAGTTTTATATCTATTACTCTAAATCAATAACGTTTTATTTTACTCAATAATAGTCTTTTTAGAGTTTAGGCTATCTGGGCAATCTATGTTTATAGGTGTTTACAAAGTAATATTTTATGTAAAGTAATGAAAATGTTGGTGCTAATTGCTTTATACATTGCTTGGAAAAGCAAGGCATTTGCTGTTGAGTAGTTAGTACTATTAACCAATCTCTTTCTATAGATTCTGGTTTTTAATCTCCTTCAACGAAGTCTTCTGTCTATATTTTGTTCCCCATATTGTTCTAATCTCAATTTCTACATTAGAAAAACACAGTGATAAGAGGGGTACTTTGCAGGTTAGGCCCAAGAAGAAGAGTGGTTTCCTAGGGATGTTCCTGTTGATTTTCATGACTTTTAAATATATTGATTGCTCAATAAAATGACAAACTCTGTTAGTTTACATATTACTCCTAGTGTTGTTCTTTTGATTTTTCAACCAGAATCAATGTACACAATAATCACATGCTTTTCTTGTTTTCTGAATTCCTTCAAGCAAAACATAATTCTATAATGACCAATTACATTCTAACACCTGCTGATATGAAGAGGACCTTGTCAACCTCGATCTAGATTGAAGAACATCTTTCCTTGATTTTGGGGAAATGAGCAATAAACAAAGTCCATTTCTTAGCAGGAAAACTCATAGGCACTTTATTCCAAGGTAGCTCACAGAATAATTAGGATTTAATGGAATTAGATATTTTACCATCATTCGAGAGAAAAGTTTTCCTCTGGGCTAAGTATTATGGTTAAGGATTCCAAGAAAAACACTAAAATGCCTGGATCCTTTGAAGCCAATATTTACTTAACATAAATCCATCCATAAAAGTCCTTCTCTACTATATTATTTCTTCCCTTTATTCTTATGATACAAAAACTCTGCTCAAGCTGAAAGGTAAACAAATTAAACAGAAGCATCATTTGAGCTCAAGCCATACCAACAATTTTGTAGAACTACATTGCCAGGAAATCTTGCTTAAAATTATGCAAGCATAATTACATCAACACAATGAGGAAAATATCTTGGTGTCATATGAAAAAGGTGGGGGGAAGAATAAGTTGCTGAAAAAGTACTGCTAGCAGATTGCCTAGAAAGAATAATGAATCTATTTTATCATGTTAAAATCCCATCTGCACATTGAAATCAATGATAACTTTCTAACAGAGTAAGAACATATTTAAATGTATTTTAATATGTAGTCATATGATGTGTGTATCTGCATACATGTATACATACATAAAAGCACCCGAACCTCAACTTGTACTTATTAGGAGTACACTAAAGCAAAATGCTATCAGGGGATATTTGCCCCCTGGCATCCCAACACTATGACTGCCAGGTCTTGATACATCAACAGAAGAGTTTTATCTAAACAAAAGTTCTGGATGCAATTCCTACGTTGATGTTTAGTGGAGAGTAAATATTATAATAAGAATTACCTATAAACTTCCTTATTAAATATTTATACATTTGATCTTATTTTTATTTAAAGAACATAAATGGTAAATGTCAAATATTAAAATAAATGAGAGTATTTTATTTTTGTATAATTAGAAAATCCAGTTCCTGCATCCTGGCTTTTAGACATCTATAATAGATCTATATTGATAAGGATCTCTATGATATTCGTATATCTATATTCATAATTTTTTTCTGAACTTCTGTAATAGAGGATTACCTAAGCATCATTTTTGTAGCTGAGGAGTAACAACATAATTATTCTAAGATGGTGAATATAGACAAAACAATGAAGTGGGGAGAGCAAAAGCCATTAAGAAGGAAGGCTCTCCTTGCCCTGAAGAAACAGACAGGTGAATGAGAAAAACAATGACTAAACAAAGTCTTCTGAAAGCAGAGCATTCTTATGAGACATACTGCAAAAATCTGTGTAGCTATTCTGCCCTTATCAAAAACTCACTCTTCTCTATTACATAAAGAAGGAATACAGAGAAAAAGACCCTTATACTTGAAGTTAGAATATCTGGGTTTGAGTGTGGCTTTATCATTTACTAATTATGTGATCTTCAACAAGTTGCATAACCTTTTTGTGTGTCAGTTTCCTTGTCTATAAAATGGACATATAAATATCCAGAACTGATTGGAGATTAAGATATGGTAACATATACGAAAAAGCCTGGTATTCTGTAAGACATTTTACATCTATAAAGCACTATACTCGTCACCCACATACTATTATTAATATTATTACATAATAGTGAAAAAATTTGAGAGTTATGAGACCTCAGTTGAGTTTGAAGAAGAATATATTCATCTGAAGCTCAATTATTATTGTGTGATCCTCTTCATATTAACTTACTTCAATTATTATGCTTTAATCTTAGACTCTAATTATATATCCAGTTTTACTTACTCCATTAAGTGACTTTAAAAAGGAGTCACATTAAATAAAGGCCCCTTAACTTTCATGATATAAAGAGTTGCCATAGACACACTCTTTTTGCATCTTACCCTGGTACAGTCAGACTCAATTAACTATTCAGACTGGCAAAGCGTCTTTTACATTTTTCATAAAGATTCTAAGTGAAAAGGTTGTACTTATCTTTCAATTAAGTCATACATCTTTCAAAAATAGCTAATAGATTGAAGCAAAGGCAGTGTGACAATCACAGATTGTATTTAGTGCAATTTCACAGGCAAAAATGGAGAGAGCTAGATTATTCAAAAATGTGTTCCTAGCAATTTTTCAATGCATCGAAATCAACTGTATGGAACATTGAACAGAAAGTCCAAAGGTACACGTTGGTTAAAAAATTTCGGCACAGATAACTGCATAGGAATTTCGTCTGACCTCTCTGTTATTCATTTAGAGATGTCCAAAAGTAATTCCTGAGAGATTTGGAATGTTTATTGAAAATTTCAGAATGTCAGAATCTTCTCTGAATAACTTCTGAATCACCTGGAAATGCACCACTGATTTAGATAATGGTAGAATGCAGCTATGGGTCAAGCTAAAAGATCATAAGGTTTTGGTTTGCATTTCCCTGATGATTAGAGATGTTGAGCAATTTTTCATATGTTTGCTCGCCATTAGTCTGTCTTCTTTTGAAAGTTTCTGTTCATGCTCTTTGCCCACTTTTTAATGAGGTTGCTTGTTTTTGTTTTGTTTTGTTTTCTTGTTAATTTTCCTGAGTTCTATCTAGATTCTAGCTAACAGCCTTTTATCAGATGCGTAGCATGCAAATATTTTCTCCTGTTCTGTAGGTTGTCTATTCACTCTAATGATAGTTTCCTTGGCTGTGCAGAAGCTTTTTAATTTGATCAGGTCCTATTTACTTATTTTTGTTTTTACTGTGATTGCTTTTGGGGTCTTCTTCATAAATTCTTTGCCTAGGCCAAAGTCTGTAAGAGTTTTTTCAGCATTTTCTTCTAGAATTCTTATGATTTCATGTCTTAGATTTAAGACTGTTATCCACCATGAGTTGATTTTTGTGAGAGGTGTGGATCCTGCTTCAGTTTTCTATGTGTGCCACAATGAGATATCACTTAACTCCAGCGAGATTGGCTTTTATCAAAAAGTCCCAAAACAACAAATGTTGGGATGGATGTCGACAGACAGGAGCACTCATACACTGCTGGTGGGACTGCAAATTAGTATAACCTCTATAGAAAGTAATAGAGAGATACCTCGAAGAACTAAAAGTAGAACTATAATACCATTTGGTCCAGAAATCCCACTACTGGGTATTTACCCAAAGGGAAAAAAAAGACAATCTACGATAAAGACATCTGTACTCAGATGTTTATAGCAGCACAATTCACAATTACGAAGATGTGGAAACAACTCAAGTGTCCATCAATATATGAGTGGATTAATAAAATGTGGTATACATATACCATGGAGTTCTACTCAGCCATAGAAAACAATGGCTGGTATGTATGGTATCCTCCATACAGGATAATAAAAGAGCTGGAGCCAATTCTTTGAAGTGAGGTATCACACGAATGGAAAAACAAGCACCACATGTACTCACAATTAAATTGGTACTAATTGATCAATACTTATGTGCAAATATGGAAGTAACATTCATCAGTGTCAGGCAGGTGAGACGTGGGTGAAGAACATGGGTAAATTCACACCTAATGGGTGCAGTGCACACTGTCTGGGGGATGAGCATGCTTGGAGCTCTAACTGGGACGATGCAAAGGCAAATATATATAACCAAAGTGTTTATACCACCGTAATATTTTAAAACTAAAAATAAATAAAACATTTGTTAAAAGACCAGCCTGGAAAACATGCAAAACCAGACTCTACAAATTATTTTTCTACATAAATAAAATAAATAAAAAAGCAAAAAAAAATATAAGGCTTCCAAGGGCAAAGTTTCCATGAGCTAGCCAGCCAGGCTATGGAGCAGCTCTATGAACATTTTATCAGTCTGGACAGGAACATGGCGAGATAATATCTTCTCTCAACTCATGTAAAAAGGATTTGACCAAGTTCACATACCAGCTTTTATGTGATAAATATTTTTAAAAATTGGGCAGGATAATTTTATGACTCTATGATGTTTTCAGTATCTGGGTTCTCCTTGTTATTTGAACCTCAGTATTCACTGACTTTATTTCTTAAGTATCTGTATACTAATGAGTCTGCTGCTTTACATTCAGGTATCCCTATTTGGCAAGAAATTTTAGAGCAAAATATGTTCAATTCAGAAATTTCTTTTTAACATCTTTTATCAGTTTTAATTGATACACATAACCCCTCACTTTCACTGTCAGTGACTTACAACAAAATCATCTAATGATATTTCCTGAATAAAAAAAGAAATAAAGAAATAATATTTATCCTCAGTATGCCAATAGTTCATTTGTGGTGGAAGGTGATTTAATGTCAAGGCTGTAGGTAAGATTATGGTAAGAAACTCTGAAAGGGCCATGTTTAATTGTAAAATGGTGAAGTATATAACAAAACATAGTTACTATTATTAAAAATTATAGATGCCACTTACATAGTGTCTACTATATCACAATGCACTAAGGTAGGGGCTTAAAACTCATTTTTCTCTATCCCTTACAATTATATTAAAAACTAGGCATTAATTTCTTTTTATATATAAGGGGTGTGAGTCACAAAAATGTGCAACTTGATCAAGCTCAAGTGCTAGTAAGTTTGAAGACAGGATTCAAACTACAGTTTGTCCCCTCAAGTCTCAGGAACTATGTCAAGCCAGGAGTTTCATGTTATACAGCTAAAGCTAATAAACAATATTCAAAATTATAAGCACTAAAGTGCTTCTCTAACTTATCATTTAGTATTTAACAAAATTATTATTTTGCCAAATATTCAATCCCTGACCCTGCCAGGGAGAGGAGAGCTGGTCTCATGTCACCCACAGGGGTGCCCAAGCTGGATCAATGTCTCTCTGCCTTGGGATTTGCCCTGCTCTGCTGGAGTCACTGGGCAAGCAGCACCAGGGAAGGCTGGCATGCAGGGAGCTCACAGTCTGAGTACCCCTAAGTCTGCTGTAAGGCCCCAAAAGCAAAGGTCCAGGTGGTGGCTAAATTGTCTCTCTCGGCAGCTGCAGGTAGGGAAGGGGAAGAGGAGAATGAAGCAATATGGCGTCTGCCGATCAGCTCCAGTCTGCAGCTGGGAGGTGTCCAAGGGAGATAGGAGCCTGGTGCTCTGTCCGCAAGAGGCTCACTGCTCACTGGCCGCCGCCGTCTGTGGGCTGATGTTGGACTCAGGAGCCCACCAGCAGTCCAAGATGCAAGGGAGAGGAGAGTTAACTGCTCCACCTACAATTGTCACTGGTCTCCAAGACTCTTGAGGGCCTTTCTCCTTCCAGTTCTCCTCCACAACTTCTTCCTGTGGAGTCTCCTGTAGTCTCAGGCACCCTTCCTTCTGATCCTCATCTAATCTATGTTTGTCTGCCTGTTTTTTTGTTTTGTTTTGTTTTGTTTTTCACTTTTCTTCTAAAATCTATCTTTCTTGCAGAAACACTCTGGCTGGCGATTTTTCTGGTCAACTATCTTGCTCCTGTACTAATTTTTGTTACACTTTTTAACATTAGTTTTCCAAAGAGCAATTATAGCCTTTGGTTGCTATGGTTTGAAGATTTGTCCCCTCCAAAACTTGATCCCCAATGTGACAATATTGAGAAATGGGGTCTTTCAGAAGTGATTGCATCATGAGGGCTCTGCCTTTATGAATGGATCAATCTATTCATGGATTAATGGGTTATCATGGGAATATGACATAGCTTTAAAAGAGGAGATGTGAGCTAGCATTTTAGCACACTCAGCCCCTCACCATGGGATTCTCTGTGCCACCTTAAGACTCTTCAGAGAGTCCCCACCAGCAAGAAGGCCCTAACCAGATGTGACCCCCTGACCTGGGACATTTCAGCCTCCACAAATGTAAGAAATAAATTTATTTTCTTTATAAATTACCAAGTTTCAGGTAATCTGTTTTGTAGCAACAGAAAATCAACTAATACAGTGGTTTTAAAAAATGTGGGGGGATCTTAGATGCTTTGGCATTGATGACAGTTATAAACCTTGTGTGTACATATATCCAACATCTTGTGTGTAATTTCAAGGATGCTAGAATCCCCAAACAAACTAGAACTTTATTGTGACCAAGTGTCCTGGTTTTCCTGGGCCTAAGCAGGTTTATGGGACATGAGACTTTCAAATTAAAACCAAGAAATTCCTGAACAAACCAGGACAAGTTGATCACCCTAAAATGTGACATTTATATAATACTTCAGTACATACTTTTTACTAGAAGCTAAGGCTTTTGGTTTTGTATATTAAAAATTAGGACACGGGGTAAAGCAAAACCATGAAGGCTTTACTAGGTCAAAACCTTTATATTTTATTTTAGCGCAAAAATGAGCTTTTGAGATGAATTCTAATGTAGTGCAAGGGGGGGTGAGTTAATTTTTTTGAGTTGTGCAAGGCTATTTTATTGTAGCTCAAATGCTACAGGAGAGGAAGCTTTACTATTTTATGTTTATTAAACTTAGACTTTCAGAAGTATTCAAAATATGTTTCAAACATATATATGGTATTCGTGTTTTAAGTGAGTGTATCAGTGAAAGAACCTGCTCTGTGAAAAATGGGGAGTACACCTGAAAAACATCACAACAAAACTTCATAAATTGGCCATTATCTCATGAAAAAAAATTAATATTGACTTGTGTATTAAATTGGTGATTCAATATCTAAAGGCCTTACAAAGATATAATTCAGTATTTTGTAGTTATTTCCTAATTACAATTTTACTTTTACTATAGCACTAAGTGACACCAGTATTGGTTATCATTCATTCCTCACAATGGTGTGTTTCTAAAAAAAGAGCTTCAGTCACTGTCCTCTGTAAAATATGGTGTCTTCTATATAGGAGCCAGAACATTTTTTATAAATCACAACCTCATATTTCTAGGGTTGCGACAAAATACATTTTTATTTCAAATGGCAGGTAATACAAAAACACCTCAGCTTATGTGTTATTAATCAAGAATTCAGAACAATCTCATTTTGTAAATCCATAATATGAAAGCATAGCTACAGACTGTCCAATCAGATATCATTTTCCTTTCAAATCAGATTTCCCTCATCCTGTCTCTACTAATAGACTCAGAAGATAAAGCTCAAAGACAAAGCATCGCTATCTTAACAGAAGGCTGTCAGTGCAGGTATTTTCTGAGATTTTTACTCTCTCTTATCACCCACCACTCAAGTATGCAAAACAGTAGATGTAGCATTTCTCTATAGCAATACTCACTATGCACTCCTGATACTTGATGTTGATTTTATGCCATGATGTGAAAACAAAAAAAAAGAAACAAAAAGTTTCAATCACTGGCACAAAGAGAAAAACCTCAGAGATACATATGCCCTTTGATTTCATTAAAATATGTGATAACATTCATAAGCCAGAACTTTGTAGAGATGACACTGTACAGAAGGCCTGCAGCCTAGACGTAAACAGTGACATAGCTGAATTTGATAAATTGGCAAATTTACATTAGGAAAATATCCCTGACTGTCATAGATTTGAACCTTTTAAATTATTCATAATTTTCTAATCACCTTCATCACTTAATTCAGATAGACTATATCATTCAAAGGTTTACTATGTATGGAAAGAGAAAAATATCAAAATTCTAAGGCATAGATAACAAATGTTTTTTCCCAATGAAGATCAAATCATTTGGAATCTTTTAAAGTTAACCTTGAAATGTGAATATCTTAAATATTTTTTTAAATAATTCAAAATACTTTTTGTGTTTAGTCAAAGATTAATTATAAGGTAGGACAGTTACTGATATATCTTTCAAAACACACCTGTTTTATGTTCTCATTTTCCTAGTGTAGGTAACAGAAATTGATAACTCATAGTTACATAATGGAGTTCCAAGATTTCATACTATGAAATGTGGTAAAAGTTTTGATATTTATTATAATATGTAACAGACTCCCTAGAACCTTTTAAATTACTCATATATAAACTGCTAATTAATACTTGTAAACTAAAATATTAAATACTTTAGAAAGACTTAAGATATTAAAATCCAGGTTGTCAGATTTTAAAGTATAAGTTAGAAAATATTTAGACCGCTAGTGTGTCTATTAATATAGATATACACATGTGTGTTTATATATGTAAAATTTCTCATATATATTTTTGATATCAAGAAAAGGAGTTTTACTTGCCCAATTTATTATAGTAGACCACATCATTTTATATTTTTCTACTTAAAGGGCCAGGGACTAAAAGAAGAATACAAAAGTAGAATACATCTGTTTATCCTCCAGTAGAGAAATGCAGAGAGATTTAAAGTATTGGCCTCTTCAAAACATGTTATATTTGTTGCCAAGAAACACAGGTGCTTCTAAACTCATCCAAAACCAGTTTACTTTTGGGGTTGTGTTAAAGTGTTCAGAGGGTTCCTGGGTAACTGCTAAATATTATTGGCTAAATTAAAGTTATTATTTGAAATTTAAACATAGGCAGCAATTAACCTCTGATTCTTACTCTTAGTCAAAAAAATTGATAAAATTGTTAACGTCTGGAAACATTTGAAAATTTATTGGTAGCGTTAAGCAAGTTAATATTTAGCACTTAATTTATATGATAAGACCAATTATAAGAACTCAAAATATATATTTTCAGTGATGGTTATGATTGCCATTTGAGAAATTGTATTGCACTCTTTCCCCAGAAATTTCTTGAGAAATATTTATTTACTTTGTATGATACATTTCCACCTTTGTTCTAGTAAATGTCTTTTCTACTCACATTGATTCACCTTGTGCAATATAACACTGTGTATGTATTATGCTTCAGCTTTAAAATTGGAAAGTGTGGGGGTTTGAATCTTGTTTTTGCCATGTGATAGCTGTGCAACCTTAGGTATATTTTTCAGCCTCCAAGTATAATAAGGGTAAAACAGATATTCCTCATAGGGGTTATTTTAAGCATTCAATGAAGATATTGAAATACAGAAATTGGCACATGGCGTCATAGGAAGTACTCAATAAAATTGGCTGTTATAGTTATACTCTAGCTACACTCACCTTCTTGCTTATCACTGAGTTCTCTCTATATATTTATGATTTCTTTGTATTTACTAGTCCTTCTGCTTACAATGCATTTTTTACTATATCTATTCAAATTCTAGATATCTTCCAGTTGTCACCTCCTCTGGGCAACTTATCTTAGTCCCCACAAACTGAATGAACAATTTTCTCCTTTGTAGTCCACAGCTTGCCAAAGTTACCCCTATTTCAGTATTCAACTCAATATATTTTAATTTAGATTTTATATGGCATCTCCCTTTCAACTATGAATACCATGAAGACCGAGAAGCTATTTAATTCTTTTTTACCTGCTCCATGGCTACAATGGCACGTATGCAATTGGTAGACTCAACATGGGGGGGGGGCTTAAATGAACAAATGAATATGCCATAATCTTATCTGCATTAGAAAGCAATGGATTCTGTAATTAAGAATCTGCTGAGAAATTATAATAGAATAGATTAGTATGGAAATAACATATAGCAGTAAATATTAATTACCAAACATAACAAATATTGTTATAATTTTGATATTTAAGATGCATATCATAAGAAAATAACTTTGATAAAGGACTCTTGAAAATTAACTGTTTAATTTTCAAAGAAATCCTGTTGCTACTCAATTCTTAACTGATTTCTCCATCCTTAAAAAAATGATGAAGCCGGGTGTGGTGGTGCACACCTGTAATCCCAGCCACTCAGGAGGCTAAGGCAGGGTTATCACTTGAGCCCAGGCATTTGAGTCCAGCTTGGGTGACATAGTGAGACCTCATCTGGAAAAAAAATATAATAAACATCCATATAAAGGAGATACAATGTAACTCTTGGGGAAATAAAAAAATTAATTAAAAAGCTTTGAAGAAGGCTGGTTAGCTCAGTTGGTTAGAGTGTGGTGCTGATAAAAAGCTTTGAATCAGCCTTGATAAAAAGTAAAAGAAACTATGGTACACAGGGTTATTTGATGATAAATCCTAGAAGGAGTCTTGTTGACCTAAGCATATTAAATATTGAAATTAATGAGCTAATTATTATTCATCTCAGCAAGATAAAAATGTAGAGGTTAAAGAATATTTACATGTTGTCTCTACAAAAGGACATTAAAACAACAAAAAAGAAGACCAAAGAGAAAAAGCAAGTATGGCAAAGGACTTATTCAAGTTTAAATTCACAATAACTCTCTCGTGTTTTCATGAAGTAATGAGAATGAGCAAGAAATCCCCAGTAAGACCAACCATACCACTATGAAGTTCTCTGACTTATTTAATTATGTAAGTATAAAAATCCCTAAGTCAACCATATGAGTACAAAGTTACTGTTTAATCTTCCACTGATATAAACTTTAATCATAAAGCAAGTGATAGTCACAAAGCTTGTAAATCATGTTTATTAGAGGAAATTGATTTTTTTCACTCAATCTAGAGAAAATTAGATCTGAAAGAAATGAAATTTGTTTGCTTAAACTCACTGGCTCACAAGGCTCACCAGCCTTATGAAAATTTAGCTATCATTACGTTTATGATCCCACCCACAGCAACACCCTCCCACAACTACAAATAGAGTCTATGTGAATTTCCTATTATAAGATAGTATAGAATATTATATTATATATCAAGCTACATATATTAAACATAGTATACATGTCCTATATATAGCTTAATATGTAATATAACCTTTTAGCCACAAAGCTTTATTATTAATTTTTTTGTATACTATTTGAGAAAAGGCTGTCTTTAACAGGATAATTTCAAGTCTAAAACAAAGTTAAATTTTTAACTCAACGTATGTACATGATCCTCACAAGAACACTTTTTTTTTTTAGATTTTCTTTCCTATTTTACAGAAGAGAAAAAAACTTAGATGTAAACATGTTAAATAATTTGTTTGAGGTAATACAAGTAATAGGTGGTAGGGCAAGAAGCTGAGCTTAGGCCAAACTGCACAAGTCTATGTTTTTTTTCCAGTTCTCCTTTTACTGTGGTTTTATGAGACAAGGTTAAAGAAAGCATAACTTTTCCCCAACTCTCAGTCCAAGACTAAGAAATCTCCAACACTATGCATATGTGTTTGTGAGTAAAGGATTTTACACAAAAAATATATTCACATTATATAGATATATGGTCTATAGTTCAGCCATAAATTAATTTAAAATGTATAGTTTAAACATGATATTTTAAAATTCCAGCAAAGATGACATAAAATCCTATTTATTTTTTTCTATCTATATGTATGTATCTTGTAGTTTCTTCACAATATTATCAAGATATCTGAAAGCAGAGATACTTAATCAGGGATCCATTTAATCCAAAGAAAGCTGATTTATGAATGGATTACAGCAGTATTTGGACTGCTGGATTTATATGCAAAAGGTTGTATGTACTAGATGTTTACTGTGTGTTTTTCTGGGAAGTTCCATAGCTTTTATTAGATTTACAAAGGATGTATTAACCAAAACAAACAAAAAAAAGTAAAACAAATTAAAGTCTTTATAGCCTCTCTATATAGTAAATTCTATTTTTCTCTACTTTTCATTTCTAGCTGGACAATGTCTTATAAAACTTTAGCTCACTGTATTCTCCCTTCAAGTCCCAAATGAAATAGGAAGTGATCTTATCTACTTAGTGAGGGCTGGATATGGTAGGATATGAGCAGAGTGGAGAAAGATTGTGAAAGAATTGGAGAATATTTGGTGTCTTTTCCCCATTGCAGCTAAAAGGTTCTTTAAAATAACCATTTTCTTTGCTTCAGCTCTGATTTGGTTTCTTCCAGATTTTCTAATGCTCTTCCACATCTAATTTTTCCTGGTTCGCCTTCCATGTTTTAGGTAAATGGAAACCTTCCCTGATCTAAAACCTAACTTGAATACAGAGTATTATTCTCTCTCATGGTACTTCCTTTCATTTAGAAAATTTATCTTAATTCTGAACTATTTACTTAGGTGTTTGTCTAATATCTGTTGTTGTTTTAAAGGATGAAACTCAAAGAAGGCACACTTGGTTTACATTTTATTTGTAATGTCTGACCCATTTCTTGGCACATAATAGTCAAGAATTATTTTTTTCCTCAAGAAATTCTCCTCTCTAAAAAGAATTTTAGAATTGATCTTATTTTATGTTTTCTATGGCTTTGAGAGGTCTCAAAATGAAGTGTCAAGCCAACTATCCAACTTCTCAGCCATCACCCTTAATCCAAGCCACCAGCCTCCTTTGCTTAGATTAATACAAAAGCACGCAAAAGGCTTTCCCTCTCCTGCTTCTGACCTTTCAAAACATTCTGAAAACCTCATCCAGAAGGAAAATTTCGACACACAAATATGATCGAGTCACCCTTTGCTTACAATTTCTCAATAGCATCCTATTGCTTTTAAGATAGATGTCCAAAGTCTTAGGATATTTAGCGTGGCCTGTGAGACCCGCATGAAGAGGTTTCTACCTAGTTCCTCATCCTTATCTAGTACCATTCTTTTATTCTTAGATTTACTTTCTTGGCCTTTCTGTCCCTTCCCACGATAGAAGCTTTGCATAAGGTCTTTACTCCAATAGAATAGTCTTCCTTCATCTCCCTTAGTTAACTGCCAATGTTTTATGGCAACACAATTCACAATTGCAAAGATGTGGAAATGATACTATATTGATTTTTTAATGAAAGTTCAGAACATCAAAAATATTGAAGCCACATAAATTTGCCATGAGTTTGTATACAGCTTAAAAAATGTTTGCAGATTCTGATTGCGTGATGATGGGTTGCTTTCATGACAGAAACATTGAAAATGCATTAAATGCATTATTCTTAATTCAGTACAATATTCACATTCAGATTTAATTGCAATCTAAATAACCACCTCTATCTCATAAAAAGATTGATCATTCCACTTTGTGTTTATACATAATCACCTGTAGAAAGCAGTTATAATTCTGTTCATTTCTGCATTCTTTCAACAACCCTACTCTATGCCAAGCTCTGTGTGAGATCTGGGAGTTACTAATATGTACTCGAATTCTGTCATCAATGAACTTACTGTCTTTTGGGAAAGACGAAGAAATTCTTTCAGAATGGCTTCACAAATCTCAAGATGGAAGAGCAAGGGAAACAGAAAGAGGGCTCTAAATTAGACTAGAAGAAACATCAAGGAGTAGATATAGGGAGGAAGGGTGTCCTCGACATAGAAATATACATGTGCTACATGAAACTACATAACATATTTAATAAAGGGCAAGAAATTTTATGTGGCCGGGGTCAAAGGCATTTTGGGGTCAGTAAGATAAATTTTAGGCTACAGAGGTAGCCAGGATTTTTAAACCATAAAAATATTTAAAGGAAAAATTATGTCCCCAAAATATTTAATACAAAGCAATATATACAATATGCATCTATTTACCTTTTGTTAAAGTATTTGAAACTTTGCTCTGTGTGCATACACATATATACATACACATATGTATTTTTAAAAATACATAAAATCCTAATTATATAACACATATACACCACAGAGTTTTTGCATATTTAAACAAAAGTAAATGACTTGCTATTGCAAATATGTACATATGGAAAATGGATATATTTACTCATGCAACTGCTTTTTAATATTCCATTACTTCTGCCAAATCAAGCAATAGTCACTCTGGCAATATGAGTACACAGAAATAGTGAACAACATAAACGTTAGTGTTTATAGATCAGCTGTTTATAGGAATGTAGTTTTCATGTAAACAATTCATTCAACATATTAAAACAAGCTCTTTATGTCCCTTGTTACAGTTTTTTCAGGCAAGCAGAACAATTTCAAGGGAACCTAAAAGTAGACTATCAATATTAGTCATTGCTCAAGTTGTGTTTACAAGCAGTTCACTAATTTACATTCGATTTATATCAAGAACCAAGAGTGGAAGTGTAATGAAGTGTAAAGTATCTTTTTTTCTTTTTTAATTTTCTTTCCTTTAGTGCACAGACTCATGTATCAGCAGCTTTGGGGAGCTATTTTTTATTAATACTACCTCAGAATATAAACCTATCATATTTTAAGTTTCCCTCATTTCAGAAGTTTTGTCTTTTTAAAAGGAACATGTTTGGTATAAGTAACAGTATCAACTTCTGCAATGAATGTTTCCTAAGCCATCTCAAAATGCATACAAATTGTTAGAAATCAATCACAATTTATTTATGTAATATATTTACATAGTATCCAAAAAAGAAGACTGGATAGGTAATGGAAATCTAATATAAATCTGTAAGCTATTTTAACAACTTCAAATTTATGGTGCCCCTTAAGAGTGCTAAATCAAACATGACTTCTTCCAGAATTTTTGAGAGACATAAAATAAATAGATGATTAAAGAAGCTCTCTGTGAATGCATATTTTAATTTGTCCTCTAGCTCTAGAGATTTTTATAGGGGTAGGTAAACTAAAGCTGTGTTTCTAAATAACATTTCTGTAATATGCTTTTTAAAACTATAAGTTAAAATGTTTCAGAGGGACAGTTTGAAGTGTTTTAAGCCATGCTAAATCTCAAGGACAATATTTCTTTAGGCAAAAGGGAAAGTTTACGATGAACCATATAACCACAAAAACTGCAAGCATATAGGTGGACTCTTCTGAGCTACCTTTGCCAAGGGCATCTGGGAATATCAAACATAGAATGATTCAAAAGTAAATTATAATGTCTAGCATTTTTAATATCCTGAGAATCAATAAGTATATTTTTTTTATCAGCAGAGTCAAAATTACACGAAATTATCTAGTTTGGTCTCAGCACAGTACTATATGCAATAAGGATCCCCCAAAATGTAAATAACAATCATAACCTCAAAAATTTCATTTAATGGTTGAGAAAATGTGCTGTATCTGAAATTAAAAAACATAAAGTATAATTTTTAGACTTTTATCACCACAGAGATATGGAGAACATAATATTTTAAGAAAAAAAATCTTTTAATATTTTTTCTTGAACACATAACACAAGCATTCTAGACTGCTCCAAAAAGAAACAGAAAAAAAAAATTAAAGGGAGTTCTATACAGCCAACCCCTGATTCAAAACAGTGAAACAATCTCAAAGAAGTCCAGTCTCATTTCATTACCAAACGTCTAAAAGGTCATACTCTGGGTTCATCATCTTTTTTGAGATCTCCTCCTCAACATTATTGAAAAAAACAGAGGTATTAGAAGGTAATAATACCTAAAAATAGAAAGGTATTAATTATTCAGATGTTACTCTAGAATTATTACAATGACAGTACTCATCCAGTGAAGTTTATGTTGGGGTTATAAATAGCTACTCAGTAATTTAATTTTTTACATAGTCACCCTCACTAACTTCTAACCAAGTGTTGTCCAAAACAGTATCTATCCATGAGGCAATTTAATTTTTAATTGATAAGAGTTAAATAAATTTTAAAACTCAATTTCTGAGTCCCACTAGTAACATTTTAAGAGCTCAATTGTCACATGTAGCTATTAGCTAGCTACTATCTTGGTCATCACAGATACAGAACATTTCTATTGCATAAAATTCTATCAGACGGCACTGTCTATGCAATATTACTTCTTACTATCATCAAGAAACATTTACTTACTTATTTATTCTGGTATGCTAGTATGATTTTACCTGTAATGTAATACAGCATATTTGGATTACAACACATAACTGAACCTTTCACAGATAGGGCAGAATATAAGCATTCATTAGTACAAAAATATTCATCCCACTTTACCAGAAGAAAAACTGACCCTTAACACCTATAATAACTCTATAAATATCATAAGAGTGGGCCATTCTCTATCAAATAATACTAACATGGCCATTAAAATTGTTGTTCTTTGCATTTTCTATAATATATTAAATAATTTTAGTTAATATGGGATTTGCAGTCAGATATAACTATAGTTGAATCTCAGTTCACACCATCCACTGGTCGTATTCCTGGGAGCAAGTTACTAAATTTCTTTGATACATAGTTCCTCATGGTGCAAAACAATTCTTAAAGAAGCCTGATGTTATTGGATATGGTAAAAATTGAAAGAAACTTGCCAGAACCTAGCACCCTGGGCAACTCCAACTCCTTCTCCTAAGTAGCAAAGCATAGCATTTTAGATAGATAGATAGATAGATAGATAGATAGATAGATAGATGATAGATAAAACTTGAGTGAGCTTAAAATAAGTCTGAAGGCTGTATCTTCTTTACTGCTCCTTCCCTGCCAGAGCTCAGGTTGTCAGTGGCTGTATTTCTCTTCCAAAGGCTACAGCTCCTTTTAAGTGGCCTCTCCTACAGCTACAGTATTTCCAGGCTCTAGTAATTGATCCCTCCCATTTTACCTCTTTAGGTGTAGGGGTGGGTAATGTCTTCCTACTGTTGCCAGAGCCATCTGTACCATCCCATTCATTAGTGTTCCTGAACCATGCACACACCTTTGAAAATTGTCCCTTCATTACCTTTCATCATTAACCCATTTAAACATTCTGTGTGTTTCCTGCTGATTCCTGATAGGTAAGCATGCAAAGTAAGATGATGACATATTTCTTATAAATCAAAGATTTGTTCACCACTCCATATGAGTTAATAAAGGGCCAAATATGACTTGAAGAGAAAAATTTTTATGAACCTTTTTTTGCTCTATATCTACATAAAAACATATATCTAGAATAGTTTTCATTGTATGTCAAAATTAAGATATTTGCTACATAGTGGCATTAATTCTTCATCTTCCCCATTAAAGGCAAAAAAATTGTTTTTAAAAGTTACTTCTTTAAAGAGAGAATTTCCTTTCATGAACATAACATATACTTCAAGGATTCCTCACTTTTTTCGTTTGTTTTTACAACCAAGAAAAAACAAGATAGTTTATATACCTATTGATTGGTCATAAGATGTCAACTATAGAACAAGGAAAACCAAATAGATCTCTGCACAAGAATGTTGATTGCCATGACACATAAAAGAGTTGAAATTATATAACAGCCCTAGTGTTTAACATTAGAAAATAAAGAATGGACTAGCTATAGGTAATATTTTTTAAAAAATATATAGCAGGCATTATGTCATGGGTGTTGACTCATGGACACTGAAGAGAAGCTGGCCAAATCAAAACAGATACCAGTTTTAAATGACTGGAATATTCTTACAAGGGCATACCAACTCAATATCAGTCCTACAGCATAACTGTATAATAGAATATTATGGGGCAATTTAAATGATGATTAAAATGTACAGTGCGAAATTAAACACCATAAAACCACTAACTCTATTAAGGCAAAAAATGGTTTAGGGAAAGGATATTATAGTTGTGGGTGTTTTTTCCCCCATTTTAAAATTATACTTTTCAAATTTTCTTTAACTACTATGTATTTCTTTGCCAAAAAGGAAAACCATGAGTAATAAACAAAAACCAACAACTTAGATTTTATTAATGGAATTATATATGTATCAATTATCAAATTTAAATAAATTCAATGTCTATTGGATGTTTGGTGGTCCAGTGCCGGTATTATCACCTACAGCTTCATGAAACCTGGTCAATTGATTACAGCAGATGTCTACTGCAACCAACTGGATGAAATAATGAGAATGCTTGTGATTAAGAAGCCAAGATTGGTCAATAGAAACAGTCCAATCCTATTGTAAGACCACATGTCACAAAAAACAACACTACTCAAAAAACAGAGGCTGGACTTGGAAACTCTCTGTCATCCACCATATTCACCAGACCTTGAATGAATTGACTACCACTTCTTCCAGGCTTTGGACCACTTCATGCAAGGACAAATATTCCATTCTCAATAAGCTGTAAAAAACACCTTTTGCAATTTCATCACTACTCACTCTCCAGGCTTCTTTGCTGCTGGAATAAACAAGCTACCTTTAAGATGGCAAAACTGTGTTAATAGTTTAGGCACATACTTTGATTAATTGTTACTGCTTCTCGTTTGAGATATAATAAACTGAACTTTTGATTCAAAAATGGACATTTCATATTTAATGACCTAACAGAATTCATCTATGTAACAAAAAACACTTGTACTCTCTAAATTTTTGAAATTAAAAAAATAAAAAATGTAAAATATTAAATGATAATAAAATGTCAAATTTAAACAGAATATCTAAAAGATCTACCTATCCTAATCTTTTCATGTTAACTTCATCTCTCATCAACAGGTAAGAAATGCCTTGATAAAAAATACCATACTATATGGACAGAATGATCAGTGTGTGGCAACTAAGAAGCAGCAGGAAGAAGAAGAGAGAGGGAAGTATATTCTGTAGCCTTGTGACCAATGTAAGACAAGAAGAGCAGTTAGTAAGGGTAATTGAGCACTGCTTTTGAAAGTGTTACATTAAAAGTGTTTTGTTAGTAATTGTAAGTTTTATTTGTTCATTTATTTCATTTTATGTCTAAATAAAAATACACTCCTAAATACATAAAGAGGCAACTGTATTGTTAATATTTTAATAAAGTGAAGGAAATATAGTTTTTGGATCACATCTGGATGGAAATATAGAATCTGCCGCTTAGTAACTATAACATCTTGTGTAAATTACATAATTTCCCTGAACACTACTATCTATATTGATAAATTGGGATAAGAAAAACTACTTCAAATAGCTTTGAGAAGATCTAATGTAATAGTGTGTGTTGAATGCACAGTGTCCAGTACATTACAATTAATAAATGTTTATTCCCTTTTTTAAATTGAGAAAATAAATAATAAACATGACAAAATGATAGTTTCTCTCTCTTATTTTCTGGCTATATTCACGAGCTAGATTTTTTTTTCCTTCTATATCAGTAAGACTGTTTATTTTTAAAATTGCTCAAGGCAATTGAAAATATTTCAGATGATAGAATTTTACCTTTCCATCATCTTGGTACTCAAATTTTATCTTTCTACTTTGATGAAACTTTCAAAGAAGGTTTCCGATGTTTATTCCAAAATAAAGTTGACATTAGAAGTTGCAATTCAAGTTTTAATTCAAATCCAAACTTCGTAAACTTTTCTAAGACAGTAAAATAACCATTGTTCTCAAGATTCATGGGACTGCATAGGCTATTTCTAAGTGTCATATTTAATTTAGTTCAAGTTTATTGTTTATCACAATAGGCATTCTGATATTTAAAATAAAACAATATTCCCTCTATTACTTCTGTGACTTGGCTCTAAAATTATTCACTAAAATAATTGTCTTTTAAATATAATTTTTAGAAAATGTAGTGTGTTTCAATATTATACTATTATTTTTTTCTATGTAAGAAGCCCCAAAGAAGAAATATGACCCTAGAAGCTTCTTATTTTTCTTAAAATAGTCTATTTTAAAGACTCAGGTATTATACTTCCATGAGTATAATGTGTTATATTTCTGGGCATTAAAGACAATATTATTTGACAAAGTTTTAATTAACTACTTATGCAGTTAAAACATTTTCTCATAAAATTTTCTTACTAAATAACCACTCAAATATTTTCTCATCAAATATCTTCATAGAAATGGAAATTTTATTTATAAAAAGATAGTAATACATTTAATGCTAGCATTAAAGTCTTCCTAAAATGAGAGAATAAAAATAAAAATAATAATTCATTTATGTGAATGCATTATCTATCTGTTCAACTAAAATTTGTTCATGTGTTACTATACTTGGCATATTAGTTCATGTCCAGAATCCATTCAGTCTAATAAGAGCTCATTAAATACTTAATGAATCTTAAATGAATCAGTGGGCATTCTACATTTTAAATTATGTGTATATCTTAAAGGAAAGCTCAATCATTTAGTTGTTAAGTGACCCTTTTTCATTGTCAAGAAAAACTTGCTTCATGTTTAATTGGCCCAAATTGCATCCCATGCAAATATTTAAACCTATAAATGCCAAGGGGTATGGAAGCACATAAATGGATTAAACGAAGTATGATTCATTTCCTGTGAAAAGGGAAAGGCTTCTTTCTTCCCTGAAGACTACTGTGAAATTGTGTGGATAGATATCTGAACAAAATCAGAGTTCCTATAGGAACAGACACAGGAATGAGGCTATGGAGCAGGTGACTAATGGTATGTGTTACAGTTAGATACACAATAAGAAATTTGGTAAGATTAATCAATAAGACATCCCAAAATCATGGTATAAAATGATATCAACTTCCTTTTTAAAATTATGTTTCAGTTTTAAAGTATTTTGATATATTTCCATAACTGACTCATTAGAAAAATATAATTACTTATGTCTTATGGTTTTTTTTGAGCCATAATTTATTTAATATAAAAATGTAAACTCAGAAATATAGGAAATCAACCCACAGCCAACATCATACTGAATGGGGAAAAATTGAGAGCATTCCCACTTAGAACTGGAACCAGACAAGGCTGCCTTCTATCACCACTTCTATTCAACATAGGGCTGAAAGTCCTAGCCAGAGCAATCAGACAAGAGAATGAAATCAAGGGCATCCAAATGGGGGCAGAGGAGGTCAAACTATCGCTCTTTTGTAGATATGACCTTATATTTAGAAAACTCCAAAGATTCTGCCATGAGACTGCTGGAATTGAGAAATAAGTTCAGGAAAATCTCAGGTTATGAAATCAATGTACACAAATCAGTAGCATTCCTATATGACAACAACAGTCAAACTGAGAACCAAATCAAAGACTCAATACCCTTCACAATAGCAACAAAGAAAATAAAATGTCAAGGAATATACTTAACTAAGGAGGTGAAAGACCTCTACAGGGAGACCTGGGAAACAATGAGGAAGGAAATTGCAGAGGACACAAACAGGTGGAAAATCATACCATGCTCATGGATCAGCAGAATCAACATTGTTAAAAATATCTGTACTACCCAAAGTGATCTACAGATTCAATGCAATCCCTACTAAAATACCAACATCATTTTTCACAGATCTAGAAAAATTAATTTTATGCTTCGTATGGAATGAGAGAAGACCCCATATATCTAAAACAACCTTAAGCAAAAAGAACAAATTGGGAAGCATTAATTTACCAGACTTCAATCTATACTACAAGTCTATAGTAACCAAAACACCATAATATTGACATAAGAGCAGAGACATAGACCAATGGAACAGAACTGAGAACCCAGATAAAAAACCATCCTTATATAGCCATCTGATCTTTGACAAAGCAGACAAAAACATACACTGGGGAAAAGAATCCCTATTCAATAAATGGTGCTGGGAAAATTGGATAGCCACATGTAGGAGATTAAAAAAGGATTTTCACCTATAACCTCTCATAAAAATCAACTCATGATGGATAAGAGACTTAAAGCTAAGACATGAAACCATAAGAATTTTAGAAGAAGACTTTAGAAAAAATCTTAGAGATACTGGCCTAGGCAAAGATTTTATGAAGAAGACCCAAAAAGCAAACACAGTAAAAACGAAAGTAAATAAATGAGACCTGATTAAATCAAAAGGCTTCTGCACAGCCAAGGAAACTGTCATGAGAGTGAACAGACAACCTACAGAATGGGAGAAAATATTTTCATGGTATACATCCGATAAAGGGCTGATAACTAGAATCTGTATAGAACTCAGGAATGTCAACAAAAAAATTTAAACAACCCCATTAAAAAGTAGGCAAAGAACATGAACAGAAACTTTTCAAAAGAAGACGTACTAATGTCCAATAAACATATGAAAGATTGCTCAACATCTCTAATCATCAGGGAAATGCAAATCAAAAACACAATGAGATATCATTTAACTCCAGGGAGAATTTTTTTATCAAAAAGTCCCAAAATTCACTGAAAATCATTTAATTGTACACTTAAAATGGAGTGTTGGTTGTACGTAGATACAGTTGGAGCACTATGTATGTACTCTATGGACTACTTTGCAGAGTAGGTTTTTGAATGTAACAAGATAAGTCAATTTGAGTGGTAATATATTTTGGGAAATCAGCTCACTACAAATGGTGACTGTAAACATTGTACTGTAAATGCTTTGTAGTTTTCCCCCAATTAAAAAAAAAATACCTAACATATTCTAACATACTCTGGGAATGCTATTTAGGTCAAGTTGGTTAGAATAAAGAGAGGAAAATAAAGACATGGGATCAAAAAAGTAATGACAGCTCGGTAGGTGTGCAGAGGGTTCCAGATTATATACAGCCTTGTAGGTCACTGTGAGGACTTGACCTGTACTCACAGTGCAATGACAAGACTTTGGAAGAGGGACATGAATGGACTAGATTTTAAAAGAATCGCTCGGTTATGCAGAGCATGTCTCCTAAGATAGAAGCGGACCAACTCATTTGGGGGCTATTGAAGTAACTTGGGAAAGAGGTAATGAGGCAAAGAGCAGGATAGTAACTGAGGAAATGGTGGTAAATGTTGAGACCATAGATACTCTTTTATAAGTAGATACAAAAAGGATTTCCTGATGGATTGTGTGAGAGAGGATGAGGACAATATTTTAATTGATGAACAGCAAAAATAGTTGAAGGCAGCCGAGATGGTTGTGAATGGTGAAAGGAGAGAAGGGATATGAGTTCAATTTTCAGCACATTGAGTTTGAGATATCTATGAGATGACCAAGTGGGATTGTGAAATAGATAGATTTAGGGAACTAGTTTTGGGCTAGGAATATATAAATGTTACTTTAAGCCATGAGTTTGGATGGGATCACAACAAATGTGAATAAACTGGATAAACAAATTGCAATTTATTTACTCAATGGCATGTTAATCATCAGGAAAACAATGACTATTTATGCAAACACATGGAAGAATACAAAAACAGTATACTGAGCAAAGTAAGGCAAACACAAAAGACATTCAAAATTAATTTATAGTGACTAAAAGGAGAGCAGTGATTGCCAAAGGCCAGGAGTGATAATTTTACTGGCAAAGAACATAAAAAAAAACATTATTTTGATGGAGACATTCCATATGTGTGTTGTGTTGGTGTTTGTATAAGCAGATAGATTTTCAAAATAAATCAAACATTATATAAATGTATTTTATGCTAGTAAAGAATTATACTTGACTTTTAACTACAAATTGTGACTGTAAACATTGTACTGTAAATGCTTTGTAGTTTTCCCCCAATTAAAAAAAAAAACATGAAAAAAAAAGCAGTCAGTGGACTAGAAAAAAGTCTTAAATAAAATCTTAGAAAAATATGTAAACACATAAAATCCCAACAAACTATTTTTAAAATGTATCAATTTATCTTTTCACTTCTCCTTGGTTTAGTCTGTTGCTGATCCATTCTGCTGTGTTTTGAAATTCCCTAAATGACTCTTTTATTTCTTTGAGTTCTATTGTATCCTTCCTTATATTGTCCAGCTCTTCAGTGACTTTTTCATTAATTTTCTTAAATATTAATATTTTGGCTTCTTTTTGTTGGTTTTCAACTTTCTCTCAATTCTATTCATCTTATTTGCCATCCATATTCTGAATTCCAGTTTTGTCATTTTGACAATTTCATTGTGTTTGAGGTTTACTACTTTGGCTCCATTGTGATCTGTTTTGATTTTTCTTGTTGCCATGGTTCTTTTGCTAGTTTCTTTTCATCTGAAACCTCTTTTCCCAACTCAAGGCTAACAGGTTTGCAGGGCACCTATTCTTTGTTTGGAAATCTTCTTAATTAAAGGAAGGGGAGTGCCTAAATGGTGATTTTTTCCCCCTACTCTGGAATGTTGATGCTGCAGGGAATAGGCATGTGCACTTGAAGCCTGTAATGCAGCTGTTCTGATTTGATCTGTTCACCTGTGATTGGCTCTGTTCAAACCCATTCTTGATGCTGTTTGTGCTGGGTGTTGGGTTGTTCACCAGGTAGCTGTAGGATGTTTGAGTTGGAAGCTGGGAAAGACCCTCTTCACTGAGGCTGGTGTTGTGGGGATTACTCTACCTGGGGTCTCCCCAAAGAGGTTACAGTGGCACCTGGGTGAGGCTATTCAGGCAGTGATCATGAGTCCTGGGCTGTGGGTGTTTGTTCAAACCAGAACCCAGTGTACCGGTGGCTGGAGGCTGAAGGGTCCCTGCCAGCACATTGGACTTTGAAGCAGTTCTACCAGCTCTGCAGCAGTTGTGGAGGACCTGGGGTGGGGTCTCAGGGCCCAGGTGCAGTGACGGAATCTCAGGGGTGGTGTCCCAGACCCCACAGGAGCTCTGGAAGCACAGAGGTGGAGGCTTGATCTACAGTGTGTGAACCTCAGGGACAAGACTGGGCAGGAGCAAGAAGCAAGACTTCTGAGCAGGACCTAAGAGCCAGAGGCAGGGCTGTACCAGTGGTGGGGCTTCTCCAACCTGGAGGGCGGAATCAGGGCTGAGAAAGTTGCAGGCAGTTGGGATTTGGAGAGTGGAGTTGGGGAAAGCAAGTGGCAGGCCGTTCTGCAGTCATGGGGACTGCACAGATACCAAGTCACCCAGGAGGAGGTCAGTTCCAGGGGCCCGGCGACCATGGAGTCCTCCCTGAAGCCCCTGGGACCCACTGAAGCAGTCGCCTAAAGTCTCCTAGGTTGGAGTCTGTGGTGCCCTAATCCATTTCCATGCTCAAATCCCATTGTGCTGTTGGGGATGGGTGCTTGGCTTCCAGTCACCGAGTATAGCTTTCAGGAGACCCTGGTTGGTTTGCTCCCTCCCCAGCTCAGTGGTGACAATACGAAGCGTGCAGCCACAGATCTGAGTCCTGTGCCGACCTGGTGCCATGCACCTGAGAGCTCAGGATGGCTTTAGCTGCTTCCTGATTCCCACTGCACCCGTTGTCTTGTGCAATGACTCTGTACAGGCTCCAGGCAGGTCCCTAATCTGTGGTGGCACAGAGAGCCCTCTCATAACTTGACCACAGCACCTGCAGGGTAAGCAGAGTGCCCCAGCACTCTATTCCCCTAATTTTCTCTGGAGTGATACATTTGATAATATACAATGTAGTACCCTGTCACCTTACCCCATCCCACACAGCTAGAATCCCCCACTGCTTCTCTGTGGTTTTACAACATTCTTTCCGAAAATAGCTCACTCTCCGTGGGAAGGCACCTGCTTCCTATTTACTCCTCTTTTCTTGGGAGCTGTGGGGTTGTGGGCTGCTTCTAATTCACCATTTTTTTCCCTTCTGTGGTCTCCTTCTGATGATGGCTGTAGGATAAACTCTGCCAGTGGCAGTGGCCAACCCCGTGCCCACCTAATTCTGCTGGCAGCTGCAGGAGAAACTTTCCCTGGGCAGAGAGGAATGCTTGCAAATTGCTTGGCACAGGATTCCTTCCCTGTAGTGGCAGTGTGCATGCGACTGGTGGTGTAAAGCAGCAGCAGCACTTGCTTGGAGCCAGGGCTAGGGCTGGGTCTTGGGTGCTGGTGACCTCAAATGGCTCCACTGTGGCTTGCTGCATCCGTCCTGCAGCCTGGAGCCCCCTAGACACCAGAATCAGCCTTTCCACTAGGCTCCAAGCCTTGTGGGGGTTGATTTCTAGTGAGATCTTGCTCCTTCTTATTTTGTTCTGCAACTTCTTCACTTGGAATCTCTGGTAGGTTCTGGCACTTTCCCCTCAGAGTTACACCTGAGCAATATTTTTTCTTCTTTCTGAGGTGATTTGGCACAGATGTTTCTAGTCAGCCATCTTGTCTCCTCCTGGGATTGAGTTCTTGATTTGGTTCTTGTTGGTTTATTGTTGTTTTATAGACATGTTGTTGATTTTATAACCTGAGATTTGCTGAATTCATTTGTCAAGTCTAGAAATCTTTTGTAGGCATTCTTAGGGTTTTCTAGATGCTATCATCATAAAAGAAACATAATTTGACTTCCTTTTTTTCCAATTTAGATGCCCTTTATTTCTTTTTCCTGTGTGATATCTCTGGCCACAACATCCAGTGCTATGTTGAAAAAATTGATGAAAGTGGGCATCATTGTCTTGTTTCAGTTCTCAAGGGAAATGATTTCAACTTTTTGCCAATCAATGATGCTGGCTGTGAGTTTTCTATGTATGGATTTTATTATTTTGAGGTATGTTATTTCTACGCCAAGTTTTGTGAGGGTTTTCATTATGAAGGGATGCTGAATTTTATGGAATGCTTTTTCTGCATTTATTGTAATCATCGTATGGTTTTTGTTTTCAATTGTGTTTATGTGGTGAATCACATATATTGATTTGCCTCTGTGGAACAATCCTTTCATCCTTGGAATAAAACCCAATTAATAGTGGTGAATTATCATTTAGATGTAATCTTGGATTTTCTTTGCTAGTATTTTGTTGAGAATTTTTTCATCTATGTTTTTCAGAGATATTGGACTGTAGTTTTCTTTTTTGTTGTTATTGTTGCATCTTTTTCTGGCTTTGGTATCACAGTGATACAGACTTGGTAGAATAAGTTAGACAGGATTCGCTCCTTTTCAGTCTTCTGGAAAAGTTTCACCAGGATTGGCACCAGTTCTTTGTACATATGAGAGAATTTGGCTTTGAATCTATGTGGTCCTGAGTTGTTTTTCTTTCTTTCTTTTTCTTTCTTTCTTTCTTTCTTTCTTTCTTTCTTTCTTTCTTTCTTTCTTTCTTCCTTTCTTTCTTTTTTGTGGGAGTGGGTGTTAATTACTTATTCAAGCTTGCTAGTTGTTGGTTTATTCAGGAGTTCTGTACTTCTTGGTTCAATTTCATAGGTTGTATACTTGCAGGAATTCATTCATTTTCCCTATATTTTCTAATTTGTGAGCATGTTATTTTCATAACAGTTTCTGATGACCTTTTGTATTTCTGTATTATCAGTTTTAATGTCCCTTTTTTATTTATGATTGTATTTATTAGGTATCGCCTCTTCTCTTCTTATTTAATGTAGCTAGTGGCTTATCAATTTTGCTTGCCTTTTTGAAGAGCTAAGTTTCTAATTCACTGAGACTTTTGTTCTCTATTTAATTTAGTTCTCCTCTGATCATGGTTATGTCTTTTCTTCTGCTAACTCTGGGTTTTGTTCTTGTTTTCTAGTTCCTTATGGTGTGATGTTAGGTTGTTAATCTGTGGATCTTTCTCTGTTTTGTTGTAGGAATTTAATTCTCTAAACCTCCCTTTTAGTGATGCTTTTTTTTTTTGTATCCCAGAGGTTATCATATACTGTGTTTTTACTTTTATTCACTTCAAATTTTTTTTAAGGTCTTTACAATTTATTCAAATGTTACTGTTATTCTACAATTTTCTTTTCCCACTCAACTTTATTTTTTATTATTATTATTTCAGGAAATTATGAGAGTACAAATATGTTGATTACATTTTGTATCTTTGCCTCTCCCTAGCGAGGGTTAGAGGCATGACCTTCCCCTCTACAGTGCTCACCGTGTCCCTCAGTTGTGAGTCTACCCCCCTCAACCCTCTAATCCCTGGAGAACACCACCACCATGTGAGCACCATAGTGTTAATCAGTCAGTACCAATTTGATAGCGAGCGCATATGGAGCCCATTCTTCCAATCTTGTGTCATCTCACTTCGAATAATGGGCTCAAGCTCAATTCAGGAAAATATAAGCGGTGCTAGATCACTGTCATTTCTTATAGTTGTGTAATATTCCATTGTATACATATTCCAAATTTTAATAATCGACTCATGAATTGATGAGCACTTGGGTTGTTTTGACATCCTTGCAATAGTGAATTATATAATGGCCAGCAAACATATAAAAAAAATGCTCAACATCTCTAATCATTAGAGAAATGCAAATCAAAACCACAATGAGATACCACCTAACCCCAGTGAGATTGGCCTCTATCAAAAAATCCCAAAACAACAAATGCTGGCAAGGATGTAGAGAGAGAGGTACACTCTTACACTGCTGGTGGGACTGCAAATTAGTGCAACCTTTGTGGAAGAGAATTTGGAGATCCCTCAAGAGCTAAAAATAGAAATACCATTCCATCCAGCAATAGCATTATTAGGCGTCTACCCAAAAGAGCAAAAGACATTCTATAATAAAGACATCTGCACCCAAATGTTTATGGCACCACTTCAAAATTAAAAAAAAAAAAAATCTGTGTTTATTTTTTCCTTGGCCCAGTGTTCATTCAGGAGCATGTTTAAATTCCATATGTTCATATAGTTTCTGAAGTTCCTCTTCATGTTTTTTATTCCACTATTGACTGGGAAGATACTTGATACAACTTTGATTTTTAAAAATTTGTTAAGACTTGTTTTGTTGCCTAAAAATATGGTCTATCTTGGACAACATTCTCTGTGGTGATGAAAAATGTATATCCTATAGTTCTTGGGTGGCATGTTCTGTAAATGCCTGTTAAGTCCATTTGGTCTAAAATCCAAATTAAGTCAAATGTTTCTTTGTTGATTAACTTACTGTCTTGATGATCTGTCTAGTGCTTAAGTGGGGTATTGATATTCCCCACTATTATTGTGTTGCACTCTATCTCTTTCTTTACAGCTAGTAATATTTTTTGGATGAATCTGGGTTCTCCAGTATTGGATGCATATATATTTAGGATTATTATATCCTCTTGCTTAACTGATCCCTTTATTGTTATATAATGACTTTTTAAACTGTTTTTTACTTAAAATCTATTTGACCTGACATAAGTTTAGATACTCATGCTCACTTATGATTTCCATTTGAAGGGATTATCTTTTTCCATCCTTTTTTTCAGTCTGTGTATGTCTTCTTTATAGATAAGGTGAGTTTCTTGTAAGCAACATATATTTGGATTTTTTTTTCTTTTTAAGACAGAATCTTGCTCTGTTACACCAGCTAGAGTACAGTGGCATCATCATAGCTCACTGCAACGTCCTCAGACTCCTGGATTCAAGCAATCCTCCTGCCTCAGCCTCCTGAATAGCTGCAGGCATATGCCACCACAACTGGCTAATTTTTCTATTTTTTGTAGAGACAGGATCTTGTTCTTGCTTGGGCTGGTCTTGAGCTATTGACCCCAAACGATCATCCCACCTCAGCTTCTCAGAGTGCTAGGATTACAGGTGTGAGCCACCGCACCCAGCCTGCATCATGTTTTTTTTTTTTTCTAATCCATACTGCCAATCTATATCTTTTAAGTGCAACATTTAATCACTTTACGTACAACGTTAATATTGATATGTGAGGCTATTTCTTTTCATATGGTTAGTTGACTTTTAGTTTTATAATTTTTCTTTCTTTTTCTCTTTCCTTTTTGTTGTTTTCTGAACTTCTGTCACATTGCCATTTAATTCCTTTGTGTGTCTGCACATGTGACAGTTTAAATAAATAAATAAATAAACAATTCATTTGTGTGACTGTCTAATAAGATCCGTGAGGACTATGTTTTTGTGTGTTTTCATGATGGTGAATACTGACTTTTCATTTCCATATTTAAGGCTCCTTTGAATATTGCCAGTAGGACTACTCTATTTGTGATAAATTCTCTCAAAATTTGCTTGTCTGGGAAAGATTTTGTTTCTCTTATATTTATTAAGTTTAGTCTGGCATGAAATAAGATTCTTGGCTCACAGTTTTTTTTCTTTCAGCACTTTGAAAATGCCATCCCATTCTCTTCTGGCCCATAAAGTTACTGCTATCAGGTCTGTTGTTATTTTGATAGGGTTTCCTTTATAGGTTACTAGACAGTTTTCTCCTGCTAATATTAAATTTCTCTGTCTCACTTTGAGTTTAGTCATTCTGATTATAATATGCTGTGGTGAGTCCATTACTCAATGTATTTGCCTGAGAATTGTCGGGCCTCTTGTATCTGAATTTCTAACTATCTTGGTTATATTGTGACATTATTATTGATTATTTCCGTAAATAGATTTCCTAAATTTTGAAAATTTCTCTTCCCCCTCAGATTACTGATAATTCATAATTCAGGCACTTTTTGTAATCCCAGATGTGTTGAAGGCATTGCTGTTTCTTTTTTATTCTTTTTTAAAATGTTTGTCTGACTGGATCATTTCAAAAGACCTGTCTTCAAGATCTGAGATTCTTTATTCTGCTTTGTCTAGGCTACTCTTGAAGCTTTTGGATGTGTTTTGTATTTCTTTCAATGAATTTTTCAGCACCAGAATTTGTTTTTTGTTTGTTTGTTTGTTTGTTTTGTAATATCTACCTCCTTGGTAAATTTCTCATTCATATTCTGAATTAATTTTCTGATTTCTCTGTATTCGTTTTGAGATTTTTATCCCATCTCATAGAGCTTTTCTACAATCAACATTTAGAATTTTTTATCTGAAATTATGAGGAATTCTTTTTGATTGGGATCTGTTGTTGAACAATTGTGGTGTCAAATTTCCTTGATTTTTCATATTTTCTGTGTCCTTCCTTTGATATCTATGCATCTGATGTAGCAGTCACTTTTTCCAATTTTTAACATTGCTTTTGAAGGGGACAGTTTTTTTCCTGAAGGTGCATATATGTCAATGGTTGATTAGGACACTTTGGCTTTGACTTTGAGTGCCTGCAGTAGTGCGATTTTTGTTTTATTTCTGAGGCAGTACACAAGGTCAGTGGTGTCTATGATATCATTGATGGCTTAGAAAACAGTTTCTTGAGGCTGTGACAACGTCTTGCTGAGGACTTAAAAAGCAGCAGAGGCAGTCTGTGGACTCCAGTGGTGGAAATAGTGGTCTGAGTATAACTGATTTTAGGCCCCAGATCAACTTACATTGGTAGCAGTGTTAATGTTTCCTAGCAAGCCAGTTCCTGGGCCTTCAGGTGGCTTGTTCAGAAGGTAATAGTTGGAATAGAAGGCTTGGTGTTGGAATAGTTGGAATAGAGGGCTCAGGCTCCTAGGCACCTTGTGTGATGTGGAAGAAGACAGTAGTGTTGATAGAGCCACCCACTATGATGGAAGTTACCTGTGTTGGTGTTACTGGTTCCTGCAATAGATTGGGAAGGCTAGTCCCCAGTCCCATAACTGTCTTTAACAGGGCAGTGGATATTGTCCTAAGTATGCTTAGGAGAGCTTGGTTTCCACAATTTTTTCCTGGCCAGGTGGCAGCTGTAATCATGTAACCTTGAGCTTGGCCTGATGGCATAGCATAGAACAGTATTAAACTCTCAAAATGATGCCAGGTGCGGGCTTACAATCTAAGAAGGTAGGGCCCCTTTCAGGGTAGCAGCATGGGCAAATAACTCTAGGGAGTGTGGCCTGCTAATGTCTCAGTCTATCAGAAGCCCATAGCAGAGCAATGGAAGTTGTTCTAGGTGTGTGTAGGAGAACTTGGACTTCCCTGTCTCTGCTCAGCTGGGAAGGACTGCAGCTGAGTCAGCATGAACTCAGCCTGAGGGTGGAGTGCTACCAGCCTTAAACTCCCAATATGGTCCCTTTTGCCAGTGACCAGGGAGTATAGGTTCACTTCTAGGAAAACAGCATGGGTAAGACACTGGGTGAAGCATTGTACACTCACATCTCTGTCTCACTGAAGCTTGTAGGAGGGTGGTGAGAATTGTGGTAGGAACAGGTAGTAAAATTTTGTCTCCTTTGTCTCTCTTCAACTCTTTGGCAGCTTCATCTATGTCAGCCTAAACTCAGACAGAGGGCTGAGTGCTGTCCAGCTTTAAACTCCCAAACTGGCACCTTGAGCCTGTGACCAGAGCACTGTATGTGTCAAGGGGCTCCCTTATAGCCAGGATTTTAACAGATCATCTTGGCAAATGGATTCCTGGGTGCTTCTCTCTTAGAGTTTCTCCTGGATGTTAGCCAGTCACCAGCTTTGCAAGTTGCCCTGATCCTATCCTTGTCCAGTTTTGGTGCTTCTTTCTGTAAAAGAAGCAGGTAATACCTGTGTCTAGTCAGTCATTTTTTATCCTTGTTTTATTATGTTTTGAATAAACTTTGTACCCAAATCTCTCTCTCTACTTCCTCATTAAGGCCAATAATTTCTAGATTTCCCTTTTTAAGTCTATTTTCTAGATCATGTAGGTGTGCTTCATTCTTTTTTATTCTTTTTTTGTTCCTCTGACTGAGTATTTCTATATAACCTATCTTCAAGCTCATCAACTCTACATTCTGCTTGATCAATTCTACCGTTGAGACACTCTGATTAATTTTTCAATGTGACAATTAAATTTTTCAGATCCAGAATCTCTTTTTGATTTTTTTTTTATTTTTCAATCTTTGTTAACTTTCTTTCACAAGATTCTGAATTCTTTCTCTCTCTTATCTGAAAAGATTAAAGCAGAAAAAAAAATGAAATTAAAACACCAAAAAATCAATACTAAAAAAGGTGTTTTTTGAAATAGTAAACAAAATTGGCAAACCTTTAGCCAGACTAAAAAAGAAGGAAGACTCAAATAAATAAAATCAGAGATGAAAAAGGAGACATTACAACTGATATGCAGAAATTCAAAGGATCATTAGAGACTACTATGAGCAGCTGTATGCTAGTACATTGGAAAACCTAGAAGAAATGGATAAATTCCTAGACACGGACAGTCTACCAAGATTGAATCATGAAATCCAAAACCTGAATAGACAAATAACAAGTAACAGGATCAAAGCCATAATAAAAAGTCTCTCATCAAAGAAAAGCCCAGGACCCAATGGCTTCAGGGCTACATTCTAGCAAACATTTAGAGAAGCTGTAATACCAATCTTACTCAAACTATTAAAAAAATTGACGAGAAGGAAACACTCCCAAACTAATACTATGAGGCCGGTATTACCACGATATACATAAATGAGACAAAGACAGACATGTAGACCAATGGAACAAAATAGAGAACACAGATATAAATCCACACCTCTACAGTGAACTCACTTTCAACAAAGGTCCCAAGAACACACATTGGAAAAAGGACAGTCTTTTCAATAAATGCTGCTGGGAATCCTGCATATCCATATGTGGAAAAATGAAACTAGATCCCTATCTCTTACCCATGTACAAAAATCAAATCAAAATGTATGAAAGACATAAATTGAAGACCTAAAACTACGAAACGACTAAAAGAAAACTTTAAGGAAACTCTCCATGACATTGGTCTGGGCAAAGATTTCTTGAGTAATACCTCAAAAACACAGGCAACAAAAGCAAACGTTGATAAATGGGATCACGTCAAGCTAAAAGGCTTCTGCACAGCAAAGGAAACAAACAACAAAGTGAAGAGACAACCCACAAAATGGGAGAAACTATTTGCAAATTACCCATTGAACAAAGGATTAATAACTAGAATAAATAAGGAGCTCAAATAATTCAATAGGAAAAATCAAATAGTAGCATAGAGGTGAGGATAAAGTGGGTATGGTTACTGGGTGCAAAAATATAGTTAGATAAATTGAATATGATCTATATTATCAATATGTTGTGCTATCAATCAAATTCGATAGCACAACAGAGTGATTCTAATTAATAAGTTATTGTGCATTCTAAAATAACTAAAAGTGGAATTGGAATGTTCTTAACATAAAGAAATGATAAATGCTTGAGGTGATGGGATATTCCAATTATCTTGATTTGATTATTACATATTGTATGCCTGTATCAAAGCATCACATTTATCCCATTCATATATACAACTATTATATATCCATAATAATTAAAAAATTAAAAAATATATGTAATAGTTAAGATTGTCCAGCCAAATTTCACATATCCCCAATCCCCAATGGCATCTTTCATCTTTTCAGAATGTTAACAATAATTTCAACTTGTATTAATAGATTCCCTATCAATTAGGCACAGCTAATTAGTCAAGTAATATTTTTAAAATTATTAATATTTAATTGTTAACTATAATCAAAAAATAATTTTATTGAAGGTGGTGGAGGAAAAATTTATTCTTAAAACATTGACCTAATTATTTCATTTTTCTTGCACTCTAATCTTTGTTAAGTATTTCTTGTTTTAACATCTTTACTGGATATAAAAAATAGATTGTGGAGGTCATTTTCTGTGACAGGATCTCTGAACATCCATTATCAACAGACTCTGAAAAGATTAAAACTGTCATTTCTAGAAGTGTGCATTGACAGAAAACTGCTACTTTGGTGTCTAATTTTGTTTTGAGAAAGTATTTAACATTATATTCCCCATCATGTTAGTTTTGAAGATCTAAATATGGTGAATAATTTGAAAGCACTCAGTGTCAATGTTATGTCACCTACCAATTACTACATATTGAAAGAAAAATGAATGACATATACTCTTCTGAAATATATTCAATGTGAAGATTAATTTTTGATGGTAACTTTATCTAGCATGCATTTTCCTTTTATTATAGTTGATACTATGGCAGAAAGTAATTGTGATTTATGAAATATGCTGTTGAAATTACATCCCAAAGTTCTTACCAAATAACTGAACCACATTTGAATCGTTCAAATTTTTTTCATCTTGCTAAATGTAGCTTTGTCTGTCTTGTGAATTTAGATTCCATTAGCATTGTGAATATTATAATGATTTATTATAAGAGTGACTCTACAAATATTACTGTGGCAATTTGCATTCATCTTTTCTCTAGTAGATAATTAAATATAATGCTATAATTTTAATATGCATAATTATTTTACCTTTTTTGGCCAACAAATACATTCTGAAACAGAATAATCCATGTCAGTCTAATGTTAAATGAGCAACAACAAAAAAATTAGCTCAGAGTTTCAAAGTTAATTTTGACTATTTTATTCCTTACTATGTGTGTTACTATATCTGGTAATCTCAGATTTTTTCCAAGTATGTCTCTTTGTCTTTAATTGTTTTAGAACATTATTATCTATTTTATATTTACTCAAAAAGTTTTTTCATCCTGTCTCTTATTCTTCTCTATTTTCAATTATATTCATGCTTTATCATTTAGTATCATCCAATAGCTCTTGTATGCTCTTGTATGTAGCAATATTTTTTACTTTCTTTTTCTTGTTTTATTTTGATTTGAATAATCTTTATGGGCCTGTCTTCCAGTTTACTTATTATCTATTTCAGCTGTGTCCAGTCTGCTATTACATCCAAATAAATAATTTGTCATATTCAATATCATATATTTTTAAATTCTAGCATTTGACTTTTAAAAACATTTCCATTCCTGCTAAAATCTCCCACATGTTCATGCACATTTTCTATCTTTTCCACAAGTTCCCTAACAAACTGACCATAGTCAATTTAAAGTCCCTATGTGATGTCTGATTCTAACCTGGATCATTTCTGAATTTGATTTTGTTCATCACTTTATTTTATGATAATAGTTTGCCTTTTCTTGCTTTTTTTGTGTGGAAAAAGGTAGAGGAAGAACACTATGGCAACTATATTCCTGGTGCATTCAGGAGCATTGAAAAGGGAAGTTTGCATAGAGTTGAGTGAGTGAAATAGAGAGAAAAATATAACTCAGATATCATGGGAGCCAGGTTATTTGGAATTTGTGAAGTCAGTTTTAGAACCTTAGTTTTTACTATCCAAGAAATTATGAGTGACATTAGACGGTGTTTAGTTTGAACTGACTATTGGCCATTCAGATTCACAGGCAGGCAAAACAGCAAGGTGTGCATATAAACTTCAGGTATGTGAGAGAGGTCTGGCACAAAGACATCAATTTGTAGCAAAATTGGTCTTAGATACTGCCAAAGTAGCTTCTGTCCTGGACTTAAAGACTTAGAGAACACATGCATTCCTTGTCTGACAATTCAACTCCTTTTACAGTATGTAGTTTGTGTAGCCAACGGTGCATTTGCACCTGGAATCCCTATAACCCTTTCTAAACCCTGTTTTAGGTTTTTAGCCTGCCAGGATGTCCCGCTTAAATGTCCCAGGCATACTTACAAGGCCTGTTTAGGCCTTTCTCTAACTCCAAACTCCTGAGGACAACCAAGTGAAGACTGTTTGCAGGGTGTATAGATCGAGTTTAGACTTCCATTCAGAGTTGTTCAACATATGTAGCTGAGGCATTCTTCAGCATGGGAAGGAGTCTTGTACTGGGGAGATATGGTGGTATGTCATAGGCTAGCGCTGTGCCCCAAATCCCCATATTGCTACTATGAAACATTCCAAAAATTCTAAACTCAAATTTAGCTAGCTATGTTTTTTTTTAAATTTTATATATCAAAATATGTTATTATAACAAATTTAACTTTAGTTTATTATCTTTTTTGAAATTTCAGAATATTATGGGGGTACAAATATTTTGGTTATATAAATTGCTTCAGCCATACTAAATTCTAGAAATACCATCTGACCTCACAGTAAAAATGTAAACTACTCAACTAATTGTGAGGCAAAAAAAATAGGATTCTTGGAAGTAAATGGAGTTGGTGAGCTACAAGTGATGGTTCCTGACGAAAATTGCTCACTGGGAAGTACTAAAGTTCTCTTTGTTGGCTAATTTCAACTATTTGCCACTAGCCACGGTCAAAGTCAAAGAGACAGATGAAAATGATTGGAAAAAGGTAAAAATAGAATGACACAGTTCCTAGATTCCAACTGAAGGAGAAGAAAGAGTGATATTAGACAAAATAGCAGTGATTCTTGAAAGACTTACTGCCTTTGAATCAGAAATTTAATAAATACATTGGAAAAAAAAGAAGAGTCATTTAAACATATCTAAGAACTATTTAGAAATAGATACTGTATCCTATAGCTTATGTTCTATTTGAAATTAATCCTTGAGACTACTAGTCGTCTAGAAGTTATATATTATTTACTTTATGTTGTCCCTGAAGTAACTCTCTATTGAAGAAGTGTAAAATAATAATGGTGGAGGCAATTTTTACATTGCTCACCAAACAAGATTTGCACAATTTCTTGGATTGAGTATTTTTAGCTGTTGTTGTTTTAGTGCTTCTTTGGTGTTTGTTTTTTCTTTTGCTTCTCCCTTTTCCCCCATTCAATTAAAATTTAATATGCTTTGATTGATTTTTTCATCCACAATCCATTTTCAACTATGATTCAATTATCCATCATCATTGTGAGAAATCATTATTGTGAAGAGTAAATTTAAAATTCCCCTTCAAAGACATCAAATGAATTAAAGCAAGGTTTTCTCAAAAAAAAAAAAAAAGCCCTTAAAGCAACATGCCAAATATATTGGGCAGCTGATTGAATGAAAAGGGACCTAAAGGGATTACAATAGTACTCATTCTTTTCAAACAAAATAATCAGTTTAATGTATATTTGGAAATGATCAAAACAAGAATGTTGTTTCCAGTAAAATGTTTATTATCTGAACTTCGCAGTTGATTCCAAATTCAAGTAGATCATAAGCAATGAATAGAAGATTATGAGACAGAGAGCTTCTCAATAATCCCTAGAAAATCCATTATAGTTGCAGTTAATTGTTTTGATATAAGGTTTGCTCATGTTTCTATTTTAAAAATCTATCTTTTGGTTTAAAATAAAATATAAAACCTGATTTTAAACCATAGGATTATTCTATTTATTTTATTTCATCATTTATTAATTAATTTATTTAGTTTTGCCAAATTTAGAACTTTATAATAGCCTTCTACTTTTTATATAATAGGCTCAGATAAAAGGGAACCTTAGTTTCTATGATAAAATTTAAATACACAACACTAGATACTAGAATTAAAAAAAGAGAGAAATAAGTGGTATCAAGAAAAAAATTTATATCTATTTCCATTTAAAATTATGAGGATAATAACAAAACATAGTCTTCTTGTACTTGAGTTCCTAAGATAAATACTGAGGGTTATCATGTAAATTTTACCTGGTTATCCTATGCCAGGTTATAAAATAGTGTTTTTGACAAGCCGTTGCTTAGATAAAACTCAAATGAAAAGAAGTGAAGCTCCAAAAATGCTTTCAGATACTGGTAGGCAGAAAGATGGGCTACCCTAATTCTCTGTCAAACAAGGACTGTTGCTCTTTAGCAGGGAGTGTGGCTGCCAGACAGCCTCCACCTGGGTTTGCCTCACCTTCCCAGGATGACACCCTTCTGGAAAGAACCCAAATTCCATGACTGGCCATAGAGGGAATATAAAGGCCTTAGGTGTTGCTGCACCTGCATTTCAGTTCCACATCTCCATCTGCCTAATTCTACTTCTTCTTCTTCTTCCCATTCAAAGACCTCTGTCTCTAAAATACATCTTGCAGCCAGAATATTTCTGAAAAACCTAACACAAAGACTAGTGTAAATAGTTTTATTTGTTGCAAAAGCCCTATTTTGTTGAGCCTAAGCCAAGTTTCCAGTTTTATGTCTCTTCCTAATGGTTTAAATCTCTTTAGAACCTCCATCCTATTTATAGTGCTCTTTGTAATATATCAGTGGAGTATATTCCCACACCCAAGGAAGCATGGACTCTCAATATAAGCTGGAATATATAAACGTGTGTGAGTATATGTGGCTCCCTCCCTTCTAAAAAATCAACATTTACACATCATATAATTTCACAAGATTTACTGCAAAAGCACCCTTGAGAAATTATCTTACTTTCAGTAAAGCGTTTTACTAATATTTACAAGCACCCCCCCCACACACACACACATACATATAAAATCTTGCCATATAAATAAGCAGTTAGACAAGCAAAAATTTGCACTGGATGTAGAAAATATTTGTTTACCTACCTATGGCATATTTATTTTTATTTTGTTATATAAATTTGAAATATCTCCCTTAAAATCATTTCTCAGCATTTAAATGTGTTTAAATACTGTGTATTTAAACTGTGTATAAATAAATAGATAGAATGATATTTATTTTCCTACTAATGATATTTGTTCTTTTTTACCAAAGTAGAACATTGCTCTGTGGTAGCTATTAATAGAAACCTTTGCATACTTCTCTTAAAATAATAATTATAATTTGGATTTTGTTGTTATGATGTTCTAAAATGTCTGGTTATTCTAAAAAAATAACAGAATAGCTAGAGTTTTTTTAATGTGACATATTCATCTCAAGTTTAAATGCTTGGTATGTATTAAACTATTGCTTAAATGCACCACACTATAAAAAATTATGCATTAGGTAAATGGTATATGAATATTCTTAGTATTTCAAATTACTTTTGTCCCAAAATAAATTTTCTGTTCTTGTAGTCTGTAATAAATATTTTTAAATCCATGTTAAATAAATACATAATGTATCAATTTATGTTTTCTACTATGCAATGCACAATATTTTCAAAGATGTCTTTTGGAGGTATTACAGATATTTAGTACTCCAAAAGGGAGAATAAAGAGATGCATTTAATAGCAAAATCAAACTTTTAAAGCCATAAATATGTATTTAACATTTACTAGAGAGAAAACATTCTGAGAATCTATTCAAATTTAGGGCAATTCCTATTATAATGAATACCATGAGAAATACAAATACTTTTGTTGTAAAGAATATTGTATTAGTAAGTTCTTTTGTGACAAGAAGTGTCATCAAGTAGAGTGAATATCTTTTCTCCATTTTTTCTGGTCCTGGCAGTTCATAGTAGCAAATTAACAAATTTATAAATTTGTTAACAAATTTACTCTATGTAGAACAAATTATTCTATGTAGACGTAGTGGCATATTAATGGCAAATTTATTCTATGTAGAACAAATTATTCTATGTAGAAGTAGTGGCATATTAATGGAAGAGGGTACTGAGGCAGAGGTCTAAATACTTATTTTTGAGATTGTTTAGAATTATTGATAACCAGAGATAATAAACTGACTGATATTGCCTACATACAGGTAGACCATACACACCCACTACCCCTGGCACATATGGCAGCCATAGAAGAATGGGGCTCACCTCCCCTTCTAAAGAGATAATAACACAGAGAGTACTGATGAGTAAATACTTTCACCTGGCACACCTTCATACTCACCACAGCATTCCCAGTGACACCATACTTTCCTGGGCTTCCCTCAGACAATACCCCTGCCAATGGTAGTACTAGACCCAGGCTTTTGCTATCCTATGTGTGACTCCACTAGTGAAATGCATTAACATTGAGACTCATGATGAGCTTGTCCAGCATTTCTGTCCCGCACCAAAGTCTGAAACTTTTCTATGTAATCTCTTTTCCTCCCTTTCTCCTTTCACGGGTATGATATCTGTATCACAGTCTGAAGGTTTTTCTTATGTCCTTCCTTTATCCTTCACAAATATTTCTTCCCAATAATTCTCTTGCACATCATATTCCATCATGTTGTCTGCTTCTCAAATGACTGGAATTGACAGAAATAATAACCAGGAGGAATGAATGAAAACAAGCAGTAAGATGAGCCTTAGGGACTAGATCACGTACCGCAAGCCCTGGCTGCACTGCACTGCTGGGAAGAACAATTCTGAGTGGAGTGTAAGGCACAGATACTCTCTGGCACAAAGTGAAAGCCTAATTGCTGAAGAACTCACCAGGGGTGATCTAGCAAAACACCCCGATTGCCAGTGTAATGATTCGGGAATGATATCTCCATGGGATTAACAATGCCTACAAGGTCTGCCAAGCTGGCTGGTTATTACTAAGCAGTATTGACACCCTGTAGAGCGATAACAAGTGCTAACAAGAGTTTGAGAACAATAAATAGATAGTTAAGAGTTAAATATGACAGTTAGAGGATTTTTTCTTTGCAGATTATAAAAAAATCTGTGTAACATTTAGTGGAAGAGCAAACAAGCTGAGTTGCAGACTCACTGCTTGTAGAGTCTCAGTTCTAGAGAAACTTAAATGCCCAGCCAAGGCAGGTTTATTAAGCTAAAATCAAGGTTTTGTTGGGAAAAGTTAGGACTCAAATATGGGATGGAAACATCTAGGTGGATTCCCACAACAATCTTGCCTCTGCCAATGTCCTTCTGAACCCTCCTCCCTATTCGGAATGTTTTTCCCATGAAAGAAGATCCTTCAAAGACTGCTGTCTTTTAAGGCAACAGATGCTTCTTCTCTTGGACACCAATCTGAAAACCAGTGTTAATTCCAAGCACAGTCCAGCTAGGACCTAATAAGGGATGAGAGAAATTCCACCCTGAGACAGCTGAAAAAATAACTAGCTAGTGTCCAGTAAAATGTAACAGAGATTGAATTTTAGGCTGCTTTATCAAGGAGGCCATTAGAAATGTGCTGGTGAATGAGGCTTATGTCTTAGAAGCTCAGTGGAGGCTTTTCTTTCCAGGTCAGGGCTTATGACAGGGGTAGCTGTCACAGAGTTAAGCTTGTTAATAGCCCTGGGAATGGTGAGGTCCTAAAGTATCAGAGGCCAGGTTGTGGGACTTTCCTGACGGAAGTAGCAGACCACAATTAGAGACCACTGGAAAAGACAGAGGGCCAACCAAAGGGGTTTCACCCACATAAGTAGTATTGTTAACAGAGCGTGGCATCAGTGGAACTCAAATTAACAGGCAGATAATGAGGTTATTCCTTAATATTTACAAACAAAAGTAAGGTTAATGCTGGTTCCTATCATCACTCTATTTAAATTGCCAATCTGGTTCCTGCAGAAACCAAATAGAGAAAGACCGTGTACTACCACAAGCTCAAGCAATTAGTAGCCATGATTGTTGAGTTATATGTGGTATCATTGCTAGAGGATAAGGCTTCAGGTACAAGCTACATAACTATGGATTTGATTAATTTTTTTCTATTCTTATTAAGAAAAAATCAGAGTTTGCATTCACTTCAACCGTCAAAAATATTCATTTGTAATTTTGCCCCAGGTTATGTTAATTCTCCCAATCTTTATTGTAATATAGCTAGAAGGGATCTAGACCATTGATTCATTTCACAGCTCATAACGTTTACCCATTATATTGATGATCTTACACTGATCCAGCAGAATAAACAAGAGTAGGATAGTATTTTTTTATACTTGCAATGGATATTAGGAAATATAAATTCTGTAAGGACTATTTTAAATAATACCAAAATACGAAATGTGAGTGTAAATCAATCTAATATGCAACTTTACCCATATTAACAGAACAGTTTTGGTAAATCTAACACATTCTCTTGGCCTGAATATATGCACTGAAATATGGAACATTTCCTGTGGCATGACACAATTAGCCATGTCAAAACTGCTCAAAACCATACTTCAGTAAAAAGCCACAAACTAATACATTCTACAGTCTGACCAATGCCAGAAAGAGATTTCCTGTCATCCTATACTTTGCAAGAAGTGTGTTATTTTCATTTTTATGAGTTATATGCTCTGAAATCTAACCTGATGCATGTATAATATTATCCTCACTCCTTTTTGACTAAAGCTACTTCTAATTATAGAGAACTTTGTCATTATTTTGAACATTTTAAGTAATTTTATTGGGTAAAGGATTAAGAACAACCATAGACTGACAATGGCAGTGTGGATAAATTCAGTGTGTGTGGAGACTAAAGATGCAGTAGGTGATCAAGGATATGACTGTGTCCAAAAAATAGTCATGACAACAATTTGTTTACTTTTCTTGTTATTGGTTGGCACAGTGGTGGGAAAAGACAACAAAAGGCTTAAAATTGGAGTGAGCTAGAAAAGGCAATGTCTCCTGGTAGAATTAGAGGAGACAGGAGGAATATTTTATGAATATAAGATGCGAAAGTTGCATGCCATTTCCTGAGAGGCCAACTCTGACTACTCAAGAAAATTCTAAGACATATTCTTTTTTCCAGATTTTGCTATTTCTGAAATCAGGATGAACCTTAAAATTGATTATATCTTACAATGATATTTGTCATTTTTTCCATATTTTAGCACATCTGAAATCAGAATGTATCTGATAATGAAATCTTAAATTTAATGAAAAAAACAGTGGGTTGTTCGATTATATTCTCCCATATACAATTTTATGTGTATTTCTTTGTGTCTGGGTGGAAAAAAGTAGGAAAAGATCTTAGTATCATAGTTTTTCAGATGCTGTTTACCTCTTGGTGATTTCATTACAATGATAAATGGTTTTGATATATTGTCACTTTAAAATGAAATTGGTTCAGGGAGGCGAGTAAAGGTTGCATTTATCCAGGTTACTAGGAGAATGGTGGTTTTCGTAAAGATATTTTATTAAGAAGTAATGAGTACATAATTGGAGTGGTACACTGTTGCTTTCTTTTCCCGTTTATCATGCACTTGTCTTCCTCGTTTGACATAATGTGAGTTTCTTGTTTCACAACGACTAAAACCTTACAGCAAAGTAAGAATGAGCCTATTGTAGGTGATAAACAGACAGTAGGAAAGCAAAAGAGAAAAGCAACATGCAAGAGAATGATTTCTCCAAAATGATATTTCAATTTGTGTTTTTTTTCCTTTTACAAAGAGGTTTGTAAAATGAGTAAGAATGGAATGTAAGTTTAAGAAAGTATGAATGTAAAAGCATTGTAAGTCATGTTATTCATCTGTCTTGAAATCTTTATAGTGTCCTAACCTGAGGGAAAAGGAAATTGTCTTTTAGACAAATTGTAAATGTAGCCATCAAAAAGTAGCATATGCCCCAGGAGGTAGAGCTTTAGAAGAAAAATATGTAATGATAAAGAAAAGGGGGGATATAGACTATCATGTTGGTTAGAAATAGGAGGAATGACACTAAATATAATAAAACTATATGAACATTACAATACCTCTTAAAATATTTAGGAGCAAATTGTTACATATAGAAATAAGTGGGATCCCAGAAAAATCTCAGCTTTTTGTATTTTGGAATCATGGGAGAAGTAATGGGAAATGACAATTAGGCAGATATTTATGAAAGGTGAGGAGCAAATAGCTCTTTGGGAACTTACTAATTAGAAAATATGTTTATGCCACTGAAAGAATGGACTAAAAATAGAAAATGTAAAATATTTGCTATATCAGGTATTATCTCATAAATTACCACTTTTCTTCATCTGAGAACTTTTTTTCTTTTGAATTAGATTGCAATAGTGATAGTTTGGAAAAACCGTCATTCTATATTTTATTTGTGACCTAGGAGGGATTATGTCAAATATTTGATCATTGTTTATGCTGGATATACTCCAGCTGTGTTCATTGCTGGTTAGAGGAATTGACTGTAGATAGACATTCTAAAGTCTACAATGTACAAGTCCCTGACCTGAGTATCATCCTAAGAGCTGTCTACCCAATATTCTCTTTCTATGATTTTTTGTACAAAGCAGTAAACCTGTGGCTCAGCTATTCTGGAGTTACCTCTCCGCAAAAGTTCCTTTGTATTTCTTATTGTTTCAGTACATTGCAAAGGATGATATCTTATAGTATTGACAAATGTCTTAGACTTAGTGATCTTTTTTTAATCTTATCTACATATTTTATCTTCCATGTTATATTTTGGTTATGTTTAGTTTCCAATGAAAAACAAAAATATAGCAATAATTAAAGAAGCATGTCAGTAGTCTAATACAAATAATGAATATTGAAAACATTTATTTTTCTTGTTGTTTTCCTATTAGAATAACCAGGCCATGGAAAAACATTGGAAAAGGTATAGAAACATGAGCTTTATCCCTAAAGAGAATCCCTTTAGCATGTTTTAGTCTAAAAGAGTTTCCTAATCACTTCCAAAGATATTTCCGTCAGCATTTCCTAAATCGTGTTACATTGTGTTAATAGATGTCTAGACTACATGATTTTGTCAAATAATTTTGAGAAATAAGCTAACTTATTATACACATACTTATTATACCTTTCTAAGAGGTAAATACAATATGATAAATTTCCCAAATAAATTTGCTTATAGAATACTGCTTTCCATACATAGGTTTTCAAGTTATATAGTTGACAGATTACCTTTCAGCAAAAGAATCACATTTAATAATCACAGGATTTCTGAACTCAGTGGATTTGCAGGTACTTCTTTTAGCTCACTTGTTTAGTGAGCTAATGGGAAAACGATGTTTTCTGATCCCAAAAATGCTCTGTAGATAAAACGATATTAAAATAAATATATCATTGGGAATAATATTGAATTTAAAGCCATTGTTTTCTTTTTAGCATTGGCCAATATTTCAAACTAATCAAAATCCAGAGTCTTACATGTAATTTATTTCCTCACTGTTTCATAGTTTTTTTTTGTAGAGATCTTCACCTCCTTCTTTAAGTATATGTCTAAGTATATTATTTTTTTCATGGCTATTGTGGATGGCATTGAGCCCTTGATTTGACTCTCAGATTGACTGTTATTGGTGTGTAGAAATGCTACTGATTTGTGTACATTGATTGTGATTAACCTTTTTGATTTCATGTGGTCATTATCAGAAATTTTTAGATCAGGTAGCATTTCTCAATTTAACTCTAAGGAATTTAATATATTGTTTATATATATTTATGTATTTATATATTACAGATACACATTAATTTAGACAAGTAAGATACAAATTAAATATCATAAAATATTATTTTATATCAAAGTGATTATTAATTGATAACTGAGATAAAAACAAAAAAGTATCAGCAAATGCTGTAGCATTTTTATATAAAATGGTAAGAAGTAAATCTTGACTCTTTTACAAAATATTATTTACTTTTTAAACCATAATACTGAATATTTTTCAAATAATCTCTAGCATGGATGAAAGTAATATTATTTATTTCTTTTAACAACAGGTTATCATGATAAAGATATCAATGAACACAATTACATGCATCATTTCAGCAAATAGTTTTCCTGTGACCTAATTAATCTTAAGCATACCTATTAAGAAATCTAATTTCTTACTGTTTTTTCATTCCTATAACATGTCTAGCTATGTTAGCAATGTTATTACCAATAGTAATGTATTATTTTGTTAAGAAAAATCTTAATATTTATCCATTTATATAATTTTTATAATCCTAAAAGTCTCCAGCAGATTGTCGGCCCTATTTAGCACTATATGTCCTAAGAAAAAACAAACACATATTATATGTCTTCAGTGTCTGATATTACAAGGTCCTAATGGTCAGTTCTTTATTGCACATTCAGTACTTCCTTAAATGTAATATTTGTTAAAAATTCCATTAGGTTTTGTAAAATCCTGCAGATGTTTTGATGTATTAAACAGAAGACATATTTAATAGGATAATAACTACAAATATTAAGAGGCATATCCTAACCTGATCACTGCAGATGTGCTTTAGTAAATGTTTTTATACTAACGTAGTCAATATTTCATTGGAATATGTTGTCATATCAGTACAAAGTTTTAATTCATACCTTTTGGATCTTCTTGTTGTGTGAAAGCGCTAGTGTTTTCTTGTGTTGTTATGTTAATCATAGCATATGACAGGGGTTTCTTTTTGCACTAGCCATAGTAGGAATAAAAATTTACATATTTCATTTAGCCAAATAGTTATGTTGCTAAGGAAATGTGTTATCACCTTATTTGAAATGATTTATTAATCAGTCATTTAAAGTGTGAAGAGTGCTCTGAGAATGGATTTCCCAGGATGTCAAAACCAAGTCTGCCTGTTATTGATGCCTGTGATTTACTTAGTGAGCAAAGATTTCCCCACTAGTAATGTTATATCCATCTTTATAAACATTTCTAAGACATAAGAAGACAAGTAGCATTCATTATATAGTCTCCTGATTGCTTTAAAACATTTTAAAATACTGGCGAGGTGGACATGAGCAATGTAAATTTATGTAGAGATGTAATGCCGACAGAATCTACATATAAATTTAGCTTTTCTCAGTTTGTCAATAACTGTGTTGTGGTCCATTTTAAGCATACCTATGTATATCATACAAACAAAGCAAAGCTTGCTATATAAACAAAAATATAATATATTCATAGTGAAGCTGAAAAGAAGTTGTTTTGAAACACTTTTCATTGACATATATTTTCTAAAATGAATTACTGATTTTTTAAGAAAAAGAAAGTTAAGGAGAAAGAAAAAAAAAGGACACATAACATGAAAATGTAAGCATGAGAAGGATTGATACTTTATAACATGGAGTAATATTTTAATGGTATTTTTTTTCTAATTTCTTTAAACTGATTATAAATAATAGGCAGATTTTTCAAGGAAAAAGTAATTCCTAGGAGTGGAAAATGATAACATTTTGAAAACCTTCTAAAATGCAAATATCCTGAGCAATTATAAAAATAAGTATATTTTTAAAACATAACAGTTTAGCCCACAGGAATGCCTGAAAGATGCAAGCAGTAACCATACAGGGTAGATTTCAAACTTTCTCATAACTCTCTTAAAGTGGTAATCCTTGTGTATTAGATATTGACTTGAGTTGTTCACAAAGCTGAAAGTACAGTCTGAGCTGTAAATTCTGTTCATTACAAAATTCTGTAGAAGATCCTTGTTAAAAAGTAAGACAAGATGAGAAGCACCAGAAGAATGTTACAGAATGATTATGGTGTCATGGAAGAGGAAAGGAAACAAAGAGTGTTTGAATTTATCCGAGAACTTATAATTATCACTTAACATTTTCTTCCACTGAAATGACAAAAGATATTTTCTTAAGCCAGAAGTAATTTTTACTATCAGCACCAGATAACAGATGAGAAGCATATTTATCGGTTCAGGAAATTTTAAGAATATCTAAATGATTCTGTGAAAATGGGATTAGATTAATTTAAGTATTGATCTTCAGTACAGGAATAGGGCTTTCATGCTTGGGAATTAAAATGTCCAAGCACAGAATCCAAGGCTCTTACATGTTGAGTAAACCTGTCCTGGACAAGCAGTGAAACAAATCAAATGACTCCAGGAACTATAATCATACCCTATACCACTAGTTCCCAGATTTTGGTGTGTATTCAAATCAAGTTAGATTAGCTCAACCAGCGATCTGAGCTTTTGATTTAGTTAATCTGAGATAATAGACTGAGAACTTGCATCCCTAAAAAATTCCCAGATGACACAGCTGCTGCTCCTCTGGAAACCACTCTTAGAAAACCATTTCTCACTCCCATGCAGGAGCCAACAATTATGATAACTTCACCTGGGAAAGAGGCCACCCTGAGTAATGCAGAGATGTATGTGGCTGTTGTAGACTTCTAACAAGGGAGTGTAAACTCCTGAATAGATTGCTTGGGGCTTTAAATCCCTCTCCGAGTTACACTAACTGTGACTTTAGGAACGTTACTTGAGTTCTCAAGCTTTGCTGTCTTCATGTACAAAATGTTGCTAAAATTACTTCCTACCACTAAGGTCATAGGAGTAATCTACATAAAGCTCTTAGTACAGTGGTCAGACCAAACTAAGTATTCAGTAAGTATTAGGTACTTTTAGTAATTGTAGCTATGTAATTTAGAATACAATAATTCAACTAATTTTGAACCATAAAACAAATACAAAAAATAAACAGAATTTCCCAAGCAATTTCCGTAAGCATGAATTCTCTTTTTTTTTTTCTCAAGGATTACTTATATCTCTGCTCTCACATAGACACCTTCCAGTTCTCAGCATCAGGAAGGAAAGTTACCTAAGGAAAGTTATCCATTGGTATCCACAAATGAAGTACCAGGTGAATAGAAATATGCAAACTAATAAAGTTTCTCACCACATAATTACTTCCCTATTCACCATGAGGAAATAAAACAGAAAAATTTATGAGAATATTCAATACTTTGTTTGGAACCAGAAAAGAGCCCAAATAACCAAAAAAACCTTAAGAAAAAGAACAAATCTGGAAGCATTAAATTACCAGACTTCAAACTATACTACCAGGTTACAGTAATTAAATCAGCATGACATTGGCACAAAAATTGAGACACAGACCAATGGAATAGAATAGAGAACCTAGATATAAAGCCCTCCACATATCGCCATCTGATGTTTGACAAAGTAGACAGCAATATACACTGGGGAAAAGAATCCTGATTCAATAAATGGTGCTGGGAAAATTGTATAGCCACATGCAGAAGATTGAAATTGGATCCCTATCTCTTGCCACTCATAAAACTTAATTCAAGATGGATAACAGACTTAAATCGAAGACATTAAACCATAACAATTCTAGAAGAAAATGTTGGAAAAACTCTTCTAGATATTGGCCTAGGCAAAAAATTTATGAAGAAGACCCCAACGGTAATCACAGCAACAATCCAAATAAATAAATGGAACTTGATTAAATTTGAAAATGTCTGCACAGCCAAGGAAACAGCCAACAGAGCAAATAGACATCCTACACAATGAGAGAAAATATTTTCATGCTATACATCTGATAAAGGACTATTAACTAGAATCTACAAAAAACTCAAGCAAATCAGCAAGAAAACATCAAACAACACCATTAAAAAATGGACAAAAGACATGAACAGAAGGTTTTCAAAAATAGATAAACTAATGGCTAATAAACATATGAAAAAGTACTCAATGTCACTAATCATTAGAGAATGCAAATTAAAACTGCAATGATATATCACTTAACTCCAGTGAGAATGGCTTTGATAAAAAAAGACCCAAAACAATAGATGCTGGCATAGATGTGGAGAGAAGGGAATACTTATACTCTGTGGGTAGAACTGCAAATTAGTACAACCCCTGTGGAAAACAGTATGGAGATTCCTCAAAGAACTAAAAGTGGACCTATTAGTTGATCTAGCAATTCCTCTACTGAGCATTTACCCAAAGGTAAAAAAAAAAGTCATTTTATAAAAAAGACACTTTCACTAAATTTTTTATTGCAACACAATTCACAATTGCAAAGATGTGTAATCAACCCAAGTGCCCATAAATTCATGAGTGGATTAATAAAATGTAGTGTATGTATACCATGAAATACTACTTAGCCATAAAGAATGAGTTAATATATTTTGAAACAATCTGGATGGAACTGGAAACCATTCTCCTAAGTGAAGTATGTAAAGAATGGAAAACCAAACATCACGTGTACTCACTATTAAATTGTAGCTAACTAATCAGCATTCATGTACACAAACAGAATTAAAATTCAATGGAAATCATGCACGTGGAAGAGGCAAGGAGGGGATGGATGAAATCATACCTAACAGGTACAATGTACACTATCTGGGTGATGGGCACACTTATAACTTTGACTCAAGCAGTACAAAAGCAATCCATGTATCCAAAACATCTGTACCCCCATAATATTCTTAAATCAAAAAAAAATAAAAATTCATGAAAATAAAATTTCACAGATGAAATTTTTCCTTTTCCTTTTATATGTGCCTAAATATTTAAATATGAAAATAAAATAGTCCTTCTTATATCCTGATGCTTTTCTTCTTTAGAGATTAATAAATGGAAAACAATTCCTTGTATATAAAGCTGTTCAGCAATCAAACAGAAGGACATCATGTTAAAGAATCATAACAAATGCCACCCCACAAACTACATTTACTTTAGGAGATCATTAGTGAACGCATTAAAAATATGATATAAAAACACTTATTTGGTATATTTTGTATTTATTTTAAAATTTTCTATTCTTTACTATCTGTTTTTTTCTTCACCCGTCTACATAATTTACAACTTCATTCATGCCATTGTCTGCATCAACTTTCTTGCTCTACCTTGACTGGATCTTATCCTTTAACTCCTAAACACTATCAAAGAAAACATATTACTATAGAGATTTAGAACATTAATTTTTTGTGTGTTAAATTAACTGAACCATCAGTATTATCCAGAAATTCTATATGGCCACAGCCTGTGCTTCACTTTAATATAGCAGAAGTTGCAATACTTCTCCACTATCCTCCAAACCTCCTCACTACCCCTATGCTATCTGTTGTGAGAAAGGAAATCCCTCAGCATCTTGAAACTAAACATGCAAAACTGCCTATGCGTTTTTTTCTTTCCTTCTATCACAATGAAGAGATAGATCATCAACTAAAGATAATCTTTCAAAAACTGTGTTCCAGCCATGTTGTCGTCACAAGGATGTGCATCTATTATTATGCCTATCTTCAGTGGCTTCAAATTCCCTGTTGACTTAGTTCCATAGCATTAAACATACTTACAGATTTTCTATTTAAAAATGAATAGCCTCACATATGTACACACACACAAGAAACACACATATGCAGGATACGTCATGACTTCTGATACACTCTGAGATAATGTCTTCTATTCTCCCTTTCACTTTTCATTTATTTCTCAATCCACTTCAGTGAGGCTTCTACCCCACCATTAGGCTTCTCCAAGCAATAGCATATGTAACATAGCTGCATGTAAGTCTTATGAATGTTTTAGTTCAAAACTTAACTTTTCTGAAGCATTTGGTACAGTTAAAATTCTTTCTTGAAAAGATGTCTACTCTGGGATTTAAACACTTTCACGTAATAATATAAATAGATATGTTGCAATTATAATTACAATGAAAATAGCATATATTAAATATGGTGAGGTATTTATTTATTCATGAATTTATTCCATAAATATTTGTTAAACGTAGAAGACAACCCCCAAACTGGGTTATTTGTTGAGACTCCAACATTACTTATGACAAATGCAAAATTATTAAATTGCAGTCATGGTATAAGTGAAAATAAAGCCTAATACAAGACTATAAAACTAGACTAATTTCATCTACTCCAAAAAAAAAATGAAGACTTATCAGTCCTGGAGGATGTGTCAGAGTTAATTTAGTAAGGAGAGAGCATCAGCTGAGCTCTTGGGGAAATAGAGGAGAGGGGAATTAAAGGTTGAGATACAGAAGCAAGGAAAAGGCTGCCTTGAGATGAAGCCAGAGAATTAGGTAGTGTCTTTTCTATTCAGGTCTCAAAGATCAAGTTGTTTGGCATTTTATAGTGTGAACTTACAATAAAAATGTATGAGTTAATGATGGGGGCTCCCTTTTGGTAAGGAGCAATAAATAGATTCACTGCATCTATGACGTGATAGGGACTTTAACAGATTTTAACAGGCAGAGAAGGGTGACAGTTGATGGCATTCTAGGACATAGAAGTGTCATTAGCTAGGAAACCAGGCAGAAAAGTGTAATATAGTACTCAGTGGAGGTATGATCTCATACTTGCTAAAGTTGATATTCCGCCAGTGGGACATTGTGAACACTTTCTGTGTTCTGTACTAGAAAATATAATTAGTCCTAAAACTATACTTTTCTTTATTCTGGGAGAGATCTGAGTGGTCAGTCCTTTAGTCAGCAGATCCAAAGTAAATACTCACCCATTCTTTTAGGGAAAAACTACAAATATGAGACATTTTAGATTACGTATTAAATGTCATTTTATAATTTGAATTAGATGCACTCATACAGATCTAGAGAAAATTTTTCTTTCAAATATGGAATTATCTTAATTTTAAAAATTAATATTTTTGATATTAGCAAATGTAGCTGTGTACTTTCCTAACTTTTTGTTCACCAGAGAGCATAAGCCTAGCTAAAGAAAAAGATAAAAGAGACATTATTATCTGATCCTTTTTTTTTTTAACTGCGCAATTTTAACAAAGAAGGGAACTAGGATAGAAAGGGATTTTTTTCACTGTGGGGAAAACTTTAGTTAGGCCTGCACTTAAAGAACTGGTGATAACTGAAGATACTTCTTTGAAGAAGGTTGAGGTGGCTCCACCCCTGGGAGCCCTCAGCATCTAGTTTGACACTAGATGTCAGTTTTGAGCCTTTGTAGACCCTAATGATCACTTTTATTTGCAATTGCCAGTGAATAGCTGTATTGTAATGAATTAGTTCAATGTTTTGTGGAATTTGTGAGAATAATTCCCCAATTCTGAGGCAAACTTGAGTTTTTCCATAATAATCGCAGTAGAAATGAAACCTATGTCCAGTTAATAGCTAACTCATGGGATTTTTAGTTTCAGGGATAGTAAAAATGAGAAGGATGAGAAGACTTGAATAGATGGATCAGAGGAATCTGTTTTCAAATTCATTTAAGGTTGTCATGCAGATAACTCTCAGAAAAGACTTAGTATGACATATTTAGGATTATTTATCTGAGGCCAGTAGACCAGAATGAAAGATGTACTAATTTGAATGTAAAGGAATCATAATTAACATATAGATAAAGAAGTTTACATTTGGGGGGTAAGCTGTGTAAATTTGCAAACCAGTATATAATTACACATTTATCTCCTTTTCAAAATGTATAACATGCTTTTTCTTTATTAATTCATCTCCTCCTGTAGTGGAACAAACAGCTACCTTATATTGGACAAGATAATTAGCCCATCTTGTGGGCCTTCTCCTTGATTATAGAATAGGGATGGGGATATAGAAATTGGAAGATTGTGATGAGAAGACTTTATTGCATACTTAATCAAGAAAACAATTGATAAAAAGATTGAATATTTTAAATTATTTCATAATTATAAACAGTGATTTAACACAGTATAAATCAAAACTGGAACATCTATATAATAAAAATAAAATACAATTTTTATTGTAAAAAGTGAATTTTAAAAAATGCCTTAGACACAGGGGAGGTACAGTATATTGTAATAGTTGGTATTATTATTTCTCTTTTAGTAATTCAGGATCTGGACCACATCAGGGAAAAAAATGCTTACATTCCTTGACATGTGATCTTGAATTTTTATACTGACATTCCACTGACCTTTTAACTTTTCATCACTGAGCTGCAAATTTAAATCTAATTTGTAGCTTCTTGATTTTTCAATATATTTTTCAGTTTTGTTTTTAAGATTTCCCTTTATATTAAATATATCTGTCATAGATACTCTGTCGCTGGGTATAATAGCCTCTTTATTTTAAAAATGAATCACTATATTATTTGCTCATATCTCAAATACGTCTCATTTCCTTTCTGTTTCTCTCTGGTTTTAGTGATGCTTAAGGCTGACAATTTAGGATAATAAGTTATTTTAGTTAAAGGTCTGTTTACTATCTTTTTCTGAATCAATGTGATTGAGAATCTCATGGATGACTTTTTCAATATGAAACAAATTCAATACTAGTGATAAAGAGCTATGCATTGATGTCATGCTGGAACTCTGCTGTAGCAATACTCTGTGCTGTTCTTTATGATCACTGACTCCTTTGTTCTGTTTCCTGGATTTTGCTAATGTTTATGGAACTGCACTTGATGACAGTAAATTGATCTGGATTGAAATTACTTTTTATCCTTTTTTTTTTTTTTTTGCTTCTGAATGTGATGCTTATTCTTCATGGCGTGGCTCTGCTGCTGTTACTTCTTTGTTTTCTCAGTATTCTTCCATTAATGTTGTCATTAATCATTTCAAAAATATTATTGAGAACAACAGTTATTAAAAAACAATAATGACTATTATATGTTAATCATTTGGTACATGTCAGGATCAAAGTTAAAAACTTTGATGTGTATGTACACATACACATATAGTTTGTGTGCATACACATATGGTTTTATGTATTTATAAATATTAATATATGTATAAAATAATAAAGGCCTCATATTTTCCTTTTATACACACACCTATCCACAATTTATAACCTCTAGCAACCACTAATATGTTCTCCATTTCTATGGTTTTAACATTTAAAGAATGTTATATATAGCAATATTTTGAGATACTATATGTGGACACTCTATTTCTGTTGTTAAAACTAAAGTTCAGAAGAATTAGGTACCATGCTCCACCTAATATTTATTTTTGGTTCTTCATACCTTCTGTTTATTTTCTGATACTTTCTGTTTTTTTCAGTTGTTTCAAGGATTTTTGTAATTGTTTGTTGAAGAATTTTTATGATGGCTGTTTTAAACTCTTATAAGACATCTAATGTCTCAGTCATCTTGGTGTTGGTTTCTATTGATTTCCCTCTTTTGTGCAAATTGTGTTTTTCTGGTTCTTGGTATGATGAATGATTTTCAACTGAAGCCTAGATGTTTTGAGTATTATGTTGTGAGACTCTGACTCTTACTAAACTTTGTGTTTTACTGATTTTCCATTGACACTGCTCCAGCAGAGAAATGAGTAGGGATACCTAGTTATTGCCTTGTAAGCATATATGTACACTTTCCCCTCTTAACTTCTGTTCACACACAGGGTCAGGTATGTTGTTACTAATGGGTAGGAATGGAAGTTACAGTTCCTCTCTAGTTTGGTGTCTCTCTCTCTCTCTCTCTTTATATATATATATATATATGTGTGTGTGTGTGTGTATCTATATATACACACATATAAAAGTACACTAGGCTTTTTAGTAGTGCTTAGAGAGAAAAGTCCATCTACTACAACATCTCAAAAGTAAAAGTGATTAATTTATAATGTTTATATATGTTTTAATTATTCTCTGATTCTGAGATAAATAGACTTAGTAGTTGCACCAAATCTTTCATGAACTGTAATGTTATTTATTATAGACAACTGAAAAAAACACACATGGTTTTTCAGTCATTTAATTAACATGTGGTTTAATGAACATTATAAAAATTTTTCTGAATGTTTACACATATATAGATGGTACTTTGTTTTAACATAGATTTTCTAAAGCACAAATTTAATTGTATCAATTCAGACTGCTGAAATTTCCAAAACAGATTGTTGTAAAATTGTTCAAAAAAATTTTTTTTTTGTGGAAACTCAAAATTATTAGCCAGTTTGATATGAAGACACTTAATCAAGATTTGATGGATGTGTTAAGATCTACTCTTTTTAATCCTAAGCATAAAAAGAGTCTATAAAGCATGGCATGGTGTAACAACTTTTTAATTCTTTTTTAAATCCTATAATGTCTGGTACATTTTACTGCATGTCCCTTTTAAGAAAGTCTTTGTTTATATGACTTTATTGACTCAACAACTCTAATATTTCCCCTTATGTCCATAGATGTTCTTTCAGTTTTTCCTTTGTTGACATTTGTCTTAAAACCTCTGGGTTTCCAGCCTCAATCCTAGTGTTTGTTGCACTCTGCGTGCTCTTTCTCTCTGATCTCATGTATTCCAGTGGTGTCACCAAACTCTCCTTTCCAAAATTATGTCTTTAATTCTACCTCCTAGTGAGTTCCAGTCTCACGTTTCCAACTGATTTTCATTTGAAGGCCAGAGAGCTAACTTCAGTATATGCTTTAGCAAAACTAATCCAATTCCAAATGAGATCTTCATATTATGTTCCCTGTTGAAGATAGTCTTATTAATATTCTTCTTTCCCAAAGTTTCAATATTTTAGTAGCTTTTGGATTTAATAGGCAGGAAGAGATGAACTGTATTCTCACCTCCTCCCCATTGTCATGGGGAAGACTCTGTTTAAATATTTCTAGTAACTCTTTTTAATATAACAACTTACATTTAAAGATTTATCTATTATTAATTAAAGCTTTGTCTTACCAGAAATATAGTTTAAAATTTGTTCCTTCAAGTGTTTTTCCATTAAGCTAATAAAATGGCATCTGGTGTTTTTATTTTATTTCCTTACATTCGTAATATTACACTAGCTTTTAACAATTATTAATTTAAAATTTTATTAACATTTTTTGTTAGAACTATTTGACCATAAAACCACTTAAAGTTTTGAAAATTGTAAAATAAATTGTTTCTTCCATTTTCCAATTGGAAAAATTGTTAAAATTCTGGTGATAGTAACAATTTCAAAGTGATAATAACAAGAAAGTTCCACTCCTCAGGAACTTTCAGATGGTGGAGTGGGTGATTCTGTCTAGTTGAAAAACAAAAAGACATGAAAAAGGTTGATGGTGTCATGGAGTTGTCACATGAGATGCTCAACTGAATGCTGTAATCTGCCTCTGGCTGGTGTGGAGGAGGACGTGTCTGTCTGTGCCTCTCAAGTTTCTGACAAAGATTCTGATATTCACAGGTTCTAATACCCAGACAAGGCAACATTCACTTTTTTCAACTGTCATCACCCTGAAATTATCAGACATATGGTCCCATTTTAGCAACTCTCCAAGATATCTGTCAATCTAAATCATTTGCTAGGATGCTTGGATATAAGCAATTTGTGATACTCGTCTACTAATTTACAATCAGCATTTATCTTTTCCCGTTTGTGAATTCTTCAGCTTGCGGCTGCTGCTCCTGAAAATGGAATATAGAAGGGTTTGTAAAAAGAACTGTAATACATTTCAGATCACCTAGCATTCATAAATGCATCGCATCATTTACTGATGGTAGAAACTTTTACAGCTATATGCCTCATTTGGCCTTCACATGGTATATTTCAGAGAAGGCAATAGAACATTTCAACAGCTACTGTGTAGCTTTGTTAAATGATCTAATTGCCATCAAGCCAACACCCAAAAGCCCTGTCGTCATGAATGAAAGTATAATTTCAAAAGATATTATATTCATATACATTGTTAACAAAAAGGAACGAAAAACTGACTTGAAACCTAAAGGAAAAATTTTCATCTCTCTCTCTCTCTCTCCCCCCAGCTCTGGCCTGAAACAATAAGGAAAAAACATTCATATCTCCCTCTTTCACTCTCTCCATCTTTCTGTTACTTATGCTTCCCACCACACATACGCATACCATTCATACACAGGCATTTAACTCTAACGATTTCCTAGGTGTGTCCAGCAATTTGTGCAACTTATTGTCAAAGTTACCTATCAATGGTTTAAAAATATTTCATGATAACAGTTATTCTAGCAACTCTTCTGATTCTATATCTACCAAATCAGATTAAATATGCCTCCAGTAGATTAAATATGGCTCCAAGTTTTACCATACTTTTTTCCTAAATCTTTTGAATATGAACTGCTCTTGTGCTTTGACCAAAGGAATTTGGTGGAAGTGATGGGTGAGTTATGGAGCTGGGCCTCAAGAGGTTTTGCAGCTTCTATTTTCAATCTCTTGGAAAGCTGTCTGGAAACTACAATATGAAGAGGTTGATATTGCCTAATAACTAGCGTAAGAAAGTAACATGAAAGAGAAGTGAGGCACTTAAAAGCCTGCATTATCTACCAAAAAATAACAAGGCCTTTTGGGTAGCTGACCATCTGGATAAATGCAACCACATAAATAAATCCTGAGAAAGCAGTAAAGGAACCACACAACCAAATCATAGAATCAGGAGAAAAAGCAGATCACTGTTGTATTAAACTATAACCATTTAAAGTAGTTAATGGTGTAGCAATAGATGACATAAATTCAGATGTTAAAACACAATATCAAAGCTAATGGTTTACTAATTCTTAAAAAAAATTATTTATGGCTTACTCACTAATTCCAAGTGGAATCAAGGTAAAAATATCTTGCTTATATTCTCTCTCCCTGTATATATCTGAGATTGTCAATGATTTGGTTCAGGTTACCAGTTGATATCTGATATAGCATTTATGACTTACTCAAGTTATTTCCTGAACCCTTGTTTCATAGAGGATTAAAACCAGAAAACTTAGATTATAGTAGTGATTTGTCATTTACATAAGGAATGTATGAAAATAACCACTTCCTTGTGAAATTTGCACAGTTATTTGTTAATTGATGAGATAATGTATGGAAACACATTTTGGAAATGTTCTTAAGTGATCTCTTGTTCTTATAAATGTTTGCTATTAATAGTATACAGTTTCTCTGTACTTTTCTGGAAAAGTAAGGTCTGACCATGTAATTTGTTCTAGTCAATGAGACTGGTGTGCATGCTTCTTCCAGTTGGAAGCATTTAAGAGATAATGTACTTTTTCTTCTTCCCTTTTCTCTGTGTCATTCAGAGACTTTTCTGTTTTCCCTATATTTCAGTTACTGAGTAGGTCAATATAGAACAAAGTTCCCTTCTGTCTAGCATTGGATGTATATTAATGGTATGCACAAGAAATAACCCTTGTTACTTTAGGGCACTGGATTTTGAATTATGTCTTATAACTAGGCTACCTTCCCAGCCTAGTTTTACTGATATGCTATTGAAATCTAATAAATCAGCAACTTTGGGTATAACTTAATATGTTCAGAGGTACCACTTAAATGTAGTTTAGGCACAATCTTTATTTTATGATAAAATAGTCACATTTATTTCCACTGTGAAGGATAACCATATGATCTAAGAAACTGTAATAATTCATTCATGCATGTCAGTGTTGCTTTATATTCCATTGCTTATAAATAATGCCATGCTGAGCTATAAGCATGAGGCAAAAGGAAAAGTGGGAAAACACTTATTGTTTAATGGCTTTTAATGGTTACTTGTTCCAGAATATTAAAGTGATTGAAAAATATTAAAGTTTAAAGAATTGAAAAGTAGATATATTAAAACACTACATAAACTTTACATATTTCATTTTTACCTAAACAAAATTTATTATAATTATATGTTGTTGGTTTAATGGAAGCAAATAGATCCCTAATATTTTCAAAATCTACTTCTTAATTTATTAATTTATTTATTCTTATTTCAGGATATTATGAGGATAATATTCTTAATTTAATTTCAATTGAGAAATTTGCTATGTTTGGTACCTTCTTTTGAACCAAATGGCAATCTTAATTTTTTTTTTAATTCACTTCAGCTTACTGAAATTTTTTGACATGAAATCACCGTAACTGTTGTTAAAATAGCTCTCAAAGACACTTCTAAATTTGGATAAGATTGTACTAAGAAAAATTTTTGAATAAGTTTTAGAAAATCAAAACATAATGTTGATTTTTTATTACAAAATATTGACACTGAACACTGCTTAAAACTATTTCAGATGAAATGTCTACAGGAATTAAATTGTCAATATATTTAAGAAGCAGGTCAGTAGCTGCTTTTTGTAAAAAAGATGTATTCATTAAAAAGAGCTCTCCATTCAAAAATTTAAAATCTGAGGACATTTTGTTTAATAATTTATATCTCCATTTGAAATGTGACATTAGGATGTATATACTGTCCTTAATTTCAATTTGATATGCAATTTACCCATGATAGTTGACCCTATATCCAGTGTTTTTTACATTTTTGTAAAAAAGTGTATTTATTCTTTTTGCTGAAGTTTTACTCTCATTAGAAATATTTTCATCATTTCTTTCTCTCACTTGTAAGCAAAGGGATAGACCTTTAATTAAACACATAGCTTTATATATAGTCACATTTTTTGACTCTGCAGCTTTACTAATGTCTACCATTTGATTCAAAATATCATCCCAACCAGCTATATTGCATAAAAATGCTGTAATCTAATTGCAGCTAGATCCTTTCAATTTCAGTATAATGTTATTTTATACTGTATCTTTTTGTATTTGTTAAACTTCTTTAATTTGTGTGTGAAGTTCTTTGACTGCACTTGATCTTGATTCCTTCCTGGATATCCATATGTATTTTTAACATAGGTTTTTAGAAAATACATCAGAATAACTTATCTCCCTATTAAATTCACAAAAAAGGTATAAACATTTCTGCGATCCAAAGAAAGTCATCATATTTGAATCATAGAAACAACATTTTGTATATAATATTATAAGATGAGCAAGGCACAGATTAAGCATTAACATCATTAGGGAAATAATAATTATTATTATTTATTTCAAAATATTAAGGCGGCACAAATGTTTTGGGTCACATGGATTGTTCTTGTAATGCTTGAGTTCTCGCTATAAGTGTACCCCTCACCCAAATAGTTTTCATAGTACCCATTAGGTTTGTTTATTCTCCTCCCTTCCTCCCCACTCCCCGTTGCTTGATTTACACTGAGTTTTATTTCCCTCTGTGCACATGTGTGCTCATTGGTTAGTGCCAATTTAATAGTGAGTACATAAGATGTTTGTTTTTCCATTCTTGAGACACTTCACTTACGAGAATGGTCTCCAGTTCTGGGGTGGGTAATTAATTATGCACACTTGTAAACATCTGCCATATTTGTTTCACTATCATTATAATGGCTGTGAGAATTTTGAATGTCAAAATAATATTTTTATGATTTATTATTTCATATGTTAAAACATGACCAATTTTGTTAGTGTTGTTTCAATAAAGGCAATTAAGCTTTAAATTATTGTGATGACATCATCCTTAATATTAACAGTACCTTATAATCTGATACATTTGTTCATGCTGGGCTACATTTGGTGCACAATCAAGAAGTAAAGAAAAGCATTTTGCTTCTTTTACTATGCTTCACAATATTTCATATCATATATGCTATTCTAGCAATATCATGTTTTGATTTTTATTAAGTAAGACACGGATACCTTTTTGTAATTAGCTATATCAATATTATAAGGGCCTGTAAATTCAACTAAATATATAAACACTCCAGGATTTGGACTAAAATAAAGCCAGAGTTCATGATTCAGTGTCCACAGAACAGCAGTAACCATGCTCTACTTCAGAATACTGAGCTTAAACATTTACTTCCTTTGAATATCATCTAAAGAAATTCATACGACTCTTTTGTTTAATCCTCCTAAGACCTAAATCTCCAAAGATTCAAATATCATTTATGTATTTCAATAGAATTTAAATATTTTCAGAGTAAAAATATTGTGCATTTTAACATTTTTCATATAAACTGCATGCATTGTTATTTTCAGTGGAATTCTGTCTTTAATATTTTCTCTTTGTCCATTGCAGATGTGGAATAAAAATATTGAATTTTGTATGATAATCCTATATTAGTTATCTGTGTAGAACTATCTTATGAGTTCTAATATTTTATAATTATTCATCATATCATAGAATCACCTAAGACAAATGTCTTCTTCTAATCCTCACAATTCTTGTTTCTTAATTGTTCTATGGTACTTCCCAGGATTTCCAAAGTATGGTAAGCAATTTTAGTCATATTTACATATTTTTCTTAAAAAAACCCTGCAGAACATTCACTATTTATACCAGGTGGTATACAATGGAATATAAGCAATAATTAGATATAAAACTGGAGTAGTTGTAGATGATTAGGTTTCTAAAATGTGATGAATATTATATTTTTCAATAGATATGATTATTCTAACTTGTGTCTTATAGAATTTAACTTAGCAAAGAAATTCCCTTCTATGCCTGCTTTTGTGAGAGTTTTTATCATAGAAATGTGTTCGAAATGTATCATATTATATTTTTATATTAAATTATATAAATTATTACACTAATAGACTTTTTCTGATAAACTCTATGTGACCATGATGTGTAATTTTAATATATTCTTAGAATAACACTATATATTTATATATATGTACACACATATATGTTTATGTATATGTGCGTACATATATGATGAATGGCCTAAAAAATTCTGTTTTCATGCAAGACTCACTCAACACCCTACGGAAGAGTTTCTTTCTAATGAAGATCCTATGATAGTGGCACAATGCCATCAAATTTTTTCCTTTTACTTGGTTTTGTTTCCTAGCACATGATGTGGGTGGTTTTTGGCTTCCATCCTGGGACAATTCATTGTTAGAATATGGTAATGTTTACTTGTTTGGGGGATGATCCAATACTTCCAAAATTGTTAGATATGACTTCCCTTACTCCAGGGCTTCCTTGAACAGTGGTTTATTGTAAATATATGTGATTTATCCTTGAAAAATGACTGCTATAAATCTCTTTAATTGCCAACATTATCTACTTGTTCTTTGTTCTTCCCTTTTATAATTATGTGAGTGTTCCCTTTATCTAGCACCTCCTAATAAGCTACTCAAGTCTTAGTGGCTTAAACAACAAAAAAGATATTTTCTCTTTTTAATGGATCTACAATTTGAACAAGGCTCAGTGGTAACAGCTCATCTCTACTCCATTTGGCATCAGCTCAGTTGGCTCAATAACTAAGAGTTAGAATCATCTAAATTGTAGCTCAGTTGCATATGTTAGGAATTCATGCTGGCTATCATTGGAACCTCAGCTGGGGATATCAGCTAGAACCTTTATACATGACTTCTTTATATATCCTGGACTTTCTCACAACATGGTAAATGGAGTCCATGGTGTGAAACATCCCAAGAAACAGAGAACTATGTGCAGCCTTTATAACATTTTATAACCTAGCCTTGATATCATGGCTCAACCTCATCATATTCTATTTTTTAGAAGCTTTGTCATAAAAGCTTTTTCATATTAAAAAAATGAGATCTCATCTTTTAATGGGAAAGTGTCAAAGAATTTGTAGACATGTTTTTAAAACCACCAGAGCTGAGATCTTCTGTGGATTTTTATGTAATTACTATCTATAATTCTCTAACAGTTTCTCAGAAAGTTTTATGTTTTTATTTTTGTATTTAACATCCCATCAATTTGTGGCAGATTTTTGTACATGTATTTTCTCCAATCTAGTCAAATTAACACTATCATAAATTCCTTTCTTTGTAGAATTTAGATGATAAAATCGTCTTATTTTCATCTTCTTATTTCATCTTTGGTGTTAGTTTTCATATTTTATTTTCATTTTCATTATGTTGATGCATTTGGGCTTATTTTGGTGTTACATAAATTATGGTGTGAGATGGAGATACAACAGCAGGTTGGAAAAATTGTGCTATTACACTTAATTCTATGTTTTAGAAATACTCAATATCTTTAGGTCTTCTATATTGGTTAATCTCTCATTCATATGGAATATTTTTTTGAGCATTATTTTAAAGTAGACTATGCCAGTCATGAAGAATATGAATGCCTTGATATCTAAGAGTACCATTCTGTTACTACTGCCTATAAACAATGTCTTTATTTGGTATACAGTTCTTTGATTGTACTATTTTTCCTGAAAACTTTGACATTGTGTTCTAATAGTAATATGCAGGAGAAACAGTGTAACAACTTTATTTTTAACTAATGTATGTGACTTATTCTTTTGTATAATAACTTTATGTTTTACATACACATTTATACAATTATTTTAAAGATATTTTCCCCAAAGAACAAAGAAGAAATTTAAATTTTATACTCTAGTTTATCTTTACCTTTAAGAATATTTTTATTATTTTAATGTTTTCAATCTTTTGTATGCCCTATTTTATTGTTCTGGACTCATAATTAACTACTACATCTTCTAGATATATAATTTGTGTGTTTACGTTGTGGAGCGTCCTTGCCTCCTTAAACCTATATTTCTAATATATTTATATTCTCTTTATGTGGTTTTAATAATTTTTTATATTTTCAACAAAAATTTTCAAGAACATGTTTATTTTTAATATGAAAAGCAGCACAGTATAGTGGTTATGTGGTGGATATTTTCTGTTTGCTTCTCCAGATCCACTTTCCATTCTTTTCACTCTTTTAGTGATTGTATTCCAGACAACTAAACTTTATGGACTACATTTATTGGATTATTTGTTCTGTGGGTTAAAGTTAGGTGTGGAAATGAGATTTGCAATCATTTCTGCTGAAATGTCATGCATACATTCCTAATTTCCATTGCTGTATGCAAAATGATGCAATAAATACCATAGTACTAGTAGAAAAAATGGATTTGGGGGCATAGCTCAAAAGCTTCATCAGTGACATACTTGCATTGCAGGGAAGATAGGGACAGGAGAAACTCCTGAGGCCAGGAGTTGGACCCCATCCTGGGCAACATAGCAAGGCTCTGTCTATACCAAAAAACAATAATAAAAAAAAATTAGCTGGGCATGATCACATGCACCTGTAGTTTCAGCTACTTAGGAGGCCAAGATAGGAGAATTGCTTGAGCCCAGGAATTGGAAGTTGTAGTGAACTATGATTGTACCGCTGCGCTTTAGCTTGGGTGACAGAGTAAGACCTTAGCACATGTTAAATGGTTAAGACATGCATACTACTATAATACATATAGCACTTTCTCTGGAAAAGACCTCAAGTTTGCTTGTGAAAGTAGGCATGAAGGAATTGCAGATTGGTGGTTATTTGAAGTGGGGGAAGGAGAGTTATCTGAATGAGACAGAAAGTTGTAACACCAGAATAAATTCTCAAGTAAGCAAATATGACATCTCTCTTATAGACGAATGTTCCCTAATACATCAGTTACTTGGAACAATTCCCATTTTCAAAACAAGTACTGTATTTACCTGGCTCTTTACCTGTGTGGTTATAGGCTGTAAATTCTGTGTTCCTCTACTGGGGGCCACAGATCCTTCTCCTACCATTACAGCAGGTTTGAAAGCTCCTTTTTATCTGAGTTCCAACCATCTCTTTCCCTTTTTCCTTGTTTCTGCTGACTCTGGGATGTTTCACAAACAACCCTTGTTAATTCTCCCTACTCCTTCCAACACTCCTTTTATCAATGTCTTCAGATAAATTAAAGACCCCACAATTAAAAGACTTATTGCAACATCTGTTTCCAAAAAGTATCCTTATTGATTCAGGTGAAATACAGATCTTAGGTAGCTCTGAGTTTAATATTGACTTATTGTGTAACCAGCTGGATAAATTATTTAATCATTCTGAAATTATATTTTCTTATATAAAAAATGAAAATTATGTTAAAACCTACTTTATAGGATTGTTTAAAGGTTTACACGTGATAATACACACAAAGTACTTGATATTGTGTCTGGCATGTATTATGTCTCTAGAATTGTCAGTGGTGTATATTATACTTTCTATGCAGAATATAATTCAGACTAAATACATACAAATAAATACGACACTACTGTATACAAGAATTTTTAATCTTGATTTTGAAAGTGGTTTCACATGATACTGGTGTTGGCGATGAACACTTACTTTCTTCCTCTTACATAGTTACTATGAAGGATGTCTATAATCATCCTCTGGTCTTACATTTTCTTCTCAGTGAAATTCGCCATCATTTTCACAAGTCTCAGAGGCTGTAAATTTGAGAATCATCCCCAATGACACATCCAGATTTACAAACCCTGTAAATTCTATTTCCTTGATTTTATTTTAACCACTCTTCTTTATAGTCCCACTTGCTAGTACTTAGCTTAAGCCTTCATCAATTCACTGCTAAACAGTGCCTTATCTCCTCCTCTTCCCTCCAGTCTACCAGAGAATTATCCATCATATTGGGAGAACATGAATTTTTGTAGTGCAAAACTGAGAATATCTTTGATAAGAAAAATCTGTGATGGCTTCCAAACGTCTCCAGGATAAAATCTGAACATTTAATATGGATAGTCCAGAGAGCTTTGTGTTGTTCAGAACTCTTTTCAGAAAATAAGCATACAATTCCCTGTGCCTAAGATTTTTTGAACCCCACTATCCCCCTTTCCCAGCAACTGCATATATTCATTTAGGAACTGTCTATTAAATACCTACTAAGTTTAATTATCAGATCCGGAATTAATTATTTTCTGACTTCCAATTGCTATAACTGATCGGTGCAAAAAGTCATGTTTTATTTTATCTTTTTCTTCTATCAGGAGCTCTATAAAAAGCTTCATTTTGACCTGTATAACTCTTTCTATCTTATTTGCAGGGGAATGTTGAAGGTGAAAATTTGTTCAACAGAGTATTATAGGTAACTGATGATTTTTGAATCTGAATAAAATGGGATATAAATGTCAATCTTTAAGTCAGATATGTCTCGACCAATGTGGATTCAGTGTTAGAGAAGATGAGGAGAAGTGTATAAATTTAAGGGCAGATATAGAAGTACTTGTTGATGGATTAGATTTAGGATGTGAGGAAAGGAGAATGATTAACAGTTAATCCTGGATTTGTGGTTTGATTATCTAAGAAGAGGGTATGTATATTTCCTGAGAGGGAGAAAAATTGAGAATGAATATATTATAAGTCATATAAATCCAGCATTCTTTTTCAGCTTATCTTTCTTTTAGTTTGTGTTTGTGAACCCCTCCTTTTTCTTCTTCATAACTCCAAAATATTTCTGATCTCTTATTTCTTATTTTCACAAACTTGGGCTTTATGTAGAAGGCTTGCTATCTGTCATTTAACTTTAAGATCTCTGCCTCTGAAAATTTAATATGCATACAAATCAGCTCAGAACCTTGTTAAATGCAGATTCTGACTTAATAAGCCTGCAGTAGATCTAAAATTCTGCATTTACTACGAGTTCCCAGGGGAGACTGATGCTATATAGGCTCAGAGAAGACCAGTGTGTTGGAATAACAAGGCATCAGCTCTAAATGCATTAATCCAATGTGTTATACCTCAATGGACATAAATCTTCAGTATTTTGGCATTGTGTCCAGTTATAGAATTCTTTCTCATTGATAAAAATAATTTCAGTAAGCTCACACCATTTCTACCATCCAGGAAAACAGAACCATGGCCACATGTGTAGTAGAAAGGAAAGGATCTTTCTGGAGTAAGAAATTTATTCGATGGAAGGCCTATATTGAGGAAGCGTGGAAAATATTATTACAGAAGCTGAAAGATGACTGAGGTGGAGCAAAAAAACTAAAGAGTGAAAGCACATGAAAGTAAATGAGTTGAAGTAGGCAGGGTTCAGTGTGTGTACAGCCTTTGAACATCTTAAAGACTCAGCAACAAGAAAATCCAGTTAAGTGCTTTAACTTCTTTGTGTGGATGGAATATTAGATGAGAAATCATCAACTGTATTATTAAAAAATGATTAAACTGGCTGCAGAGTAGAAAACAGCATGCAGTGAGGGAGACAATAGGAGATGCAAAAACACGTGTTGGAAGGTTAATTGCAGTAGGTAACTTGTTGATGAAAAATCCTTGATCTTGGTGATGGAATGGAATATTCATTCATTGAATGCCTACTGCTATCAGGTCATGATTTTGAACATTGTAGGTAGACAGAAGGAAGTACATGGAAATAAGTACTTCATAGGCCTGACATTATTGTGTAGAGAAACTGATAAACAAGTAGTAAATGAATAACATTACAATGTAATTTAAGATAGGAATTACTATTATGGAAAAGAATAATGTGAGAGGAGAGAGTGTATTAATGGGGGAAAGGCATTCTTCCATAGGGTGTGCAGAGGAGCCCACTTTAATAAGATAATATTTGAGCAAAAAGACACATAAATTGAGAGCACATCAATCAGTACAGGGAGGAAACAAGGCTCTAGAAAGAGCAGAAATCCACATGTGGCTGAAATGATGTAAAGGGAAATATCTGAGGATATATAAGGGCATAATAGGAAAAGGACAATATAAGAGATAGTAAGGGATGGAAGAAATTTTAAAAGATGTATCTATTGATTTACAGAACAAAATGTGGATAATTAATTAGCAAAATTACTTAACTGATGCTAAAATCTAGTTTAATCACATCAGAGATGACATTTTTATAGCAATTGCAAGGGAACTGTGTAATACTCTGTAAAAGTAACCAACAACAAATAAACCAACAAAAGCCCAAAAAAACAAAAGCCCCAGTAGGCAAGGTAGCATAGTACTGAGACCGTGAGTTGATTGTGGCAAAGAAGTTCTATTGCTACTACAATTTTTTGTTATGGGACATTTGTCAAATTACTTAAACTCTTGGTCTTAATGCCCTCATAATGGATCAATGGGTATGGTGATAACTATTTCACTGGACTGAGGTGTATAACAGCATCTTGAGCAACTCAAGTTTCACCAGCCTTGCTGTCCTCATATCTCTAAGGAAAACATGTAGATGGTCTTTTATCTCAAACCTTTGGGGCTGCATATATTTTAGAATTCAATTTTATTTTGCTTTGTTCCCAATGTTACGTTTATCTACCATAAAATAGCCCCAGCATGATCTATGGCAGCAAACATATTTCTCTCTCTTAGTGAAATGGATGAATTTCCAAACTAGTGTATAAGTTGTCTCGTGTCAGTTCAGCTCAATTTTGCTGCCTACAGAGTTGTGGAAAAAATTTAAAATTTTTGGAAATTTTTGTAAATATTTAAGTATTGCATTCAAGGAGTTACGGGCTTTTAGTAAGACTCAGACAGTCTTTCTACCAAACAGCAGAAATAGCAGCTGTGATAATACATATAAAAGCATATTCAAAGTTTCAAAGTGTCAATCAAATTCAAACTACTGTGAGCTGAAATGTGCTTTCAGTTGAAATTCTCTTGTCAGGCAGCTTCTCTATGATCTCTATAAAATATTTAAAATCATATCCAATAAACAATTGTGTTTATTCATAAATGCAGGCTAGTGCTAAATAAAGGAGCATTTTATTTTCCTTTAGGAAATATGGCCCCCAAAGAGAACCAGAAACCATACACTTTAAGGTGGGATTCTATCAATTAGTCCATGTACTTTGGATTCATGCATTTCCTCTCTAATCTGAAAAATGTTAAAATGTCATATGTACTTAGTCCTTGTTTTGTTACTTTATAAACAATGACAGTAAGCATTTACTAGTTCTTGTCCTTTTATATCATACATTACAAGTGCTATTTTGCTTCTTCAGATTTTCTAATATGGTATTTTGAAACTGGAAGTTTGTCCAGATTGGCATATTATATCTGAACTCTTTTTATTAATTTGTTCAGTTTACTGTATTTTTATGTCCTAAACACTCAGATCTGTTAATGATTGTTTCAGTCTTCAGGCTGCAAACAAAAGTTGATAGTGGGAAGTTTTCTCCATACTGTAGAATTTGGTGCCACATACATATTGTACAAGGTTCTTGGCAACTACTGTTACTACATTTTTTAACTATAGGGTTGATTAAATCTGTACCTTCACAGGTAGTATGTGCTTATTCTCAACTTCCCCCTTCTTTTTTTTCTCCATCCTATTGCAGGCTTTGATGTATAATATAGTGACCTTTATAATGAGTTTGTAATGAATAAATCAGACTGCGAAAAACTAAAATACTGAATAGCATTTGTTATATTTTATTGGCTAAACTCAGCAGGGATGACAAATAAAATATGGCTGATTGATTTTCTGACCTTTAAAAAATTTTGTATGTAAAGTACACACATTCTACAAAAGCATATATTTAATATTAAAACTAAAGTTTAATGATACTGAGCATTCACTGCTAGTTTTGCTTTTTGTGTGACGATTCCTCTTTCACTCTCCCCCTCCGATCTTGTGTATATATCTTTAAGTTTAAAATATTTTGTTTTCTTTATTTATCTTCGACTTCTTTTACTCTTCTAACAAATATGCTCCAAGATAAGCTCCTAGCAGAAAGAGCATGTACCTTGCTAGTGACAATAACCAAATTTACCTAATATCTTATCCATACTGCCTTCATATCCAATCCTTTAATTTCAGTACTACATCAATTTAATCAATGTAAACTACAAGAATTTATGGATCATTATTAATCATTATTTCTTATAATTAATTTCTTAATAATTAATCATAATTTCTTAAGAAAATTGAATGGTACTGTGATATGATAGAGTGTCATGTCCTTCCTCTAAGATACTAGGAAATGACAGTGAAGAGGTAGTAAGTTATTTCAAACCATTTTGATACTTTCTGTAACTAATAATTATTGACATTGGGAATCATAAATATCTTTATCATAAATCATAAATATCGTTAATAATAATTCTAAAATAACACTTCAAAATGGAAGCATATGAGTCAAATGCTTCCATGACTATTTCATCTCCCAAAATGAGATACATCATAAAACATTCATGAATATATGTTGTCTTTTGTAGTTCTTGGAATAGAGGCAACTGTAGCTCTTTTTTTTTTTAATGAACTATGTATTTTAATCTTTGGGAAAGGATTTTTAAAAGCAAGAAAATTATAGATTCATAAGCATAGCTAAAGTAATAATTTAGTTGTCCTTTATAAAACATAAAAATATGGCTTCATTATTATAACCCACCTACATTTGGAGTTATTATTTTGGCTTTCTGGCCATAGGAAAACAGCAATTACAGTTTTTTGTTTTTTGTTTTTTTTTTACTTTTCTTTTTTATTTCCAAATATTTATTGTTATAAAAAGATGTACATGGGTCATTGAGTACAAAAGTAATTTCCCAACTGAGCATATAATTCCAGTTTTATGAATATACACTGTTATCTTCTATATTGCATCTATACATATACTGAAACATCTCTGGAAGATTATATGCTAAAGCATCATAACGAATACTTCTTAATTTACATATCATGCCTTTACTCCATTTTAAGTCTACAATTAAATGATTATTAGTAAATTTACCAAGTTGTACAGCTAAACACATAAATCAATT
>CAUYRT010086593.1:0-45245 GCA_963574885.1 Lepilemur ruficaudatus | reverse complement strand
CTCTGTTGCCTGGGCTAGAGTGCCGTGGCATCAGCCTAGCTCACAGCAACCTCAAACTCCTGGGCTCAAGCGATCCTCCTGCCTCAGCCTCCCGAGTAGCTGAGGCTACAGGCATGAGCCACCATGCCTGGCTGATTTTTTGTATATATTTTGAGTTGGCCAAATACTTCTTTCTATTTTTAGTAGAGACAGGGTCTCGCTCTTGCTCAGGCTGGTTTTGAACTCCTGACCTTGAGCCATCCGCTCACCTCGGCCTCCCAGAGTGCTAGGATTACAGGCGTGAGCCACCGTGCCCAGCCTCTTTCTTTTTTTTAAATACTGCAACTGCACCTTGGTGGAGCATGAGAAGTGTGTTTGGTGCCACTTCTTCCCTGACTTGTGCGAAGACCAGTTGCAAGATTGGTATAGGTCTCTGCTCTGATAAACCTGGAATACTGTGATTGGTCTGGGAACCACGTTTTAATACGTAAGGGACTAGAGCCTGTAAAGAAGATGGTAGCAAGGATGGCAAGGCTCTGAAACTTCAGAGGAAAGGCTGAGCACCTTAAGTGTAGACAGCCTTTGAAAGAGAGGCATTAGCAGCAGTGCTAACAGCTCATGAACCTCAGAAGAAAAGTGTGACTCTGGAGGGTAGAATAGGAGCAAGGGAATTACACCTTTGTACTCTTTTAGAGACCGTTTAAAAATAGAATTGCTACTTGAGCTAAATTTTCTTCTAAGGAACTTCTGTGGGGTATAGATAGGGCTAGAGTTTTCTAGTTGTATGTTTTACCTAACACTTAATCTGAACATTTTCTGTTTTGGTTTCGTTTGGGGGGGTGGGGGTTGTTTGTTTTTGGAGATAGTCTTGTTCTGTCACCTAGGCTGGAGTGCAGTGGTACAATCATAGCTCACTGCAGCCTCGAACTCCTGGGCTCAAGTGATCCTTCTGCCTCAGCCTCCCAGTAGCTTAGACTGCAGGCTCACGGCACCACATCCAGCTGTTTTCTGTAGAGACTTGGTCTCCGTATGTTGCCCAGGCTGGTTTTGAACTCCTGGCTTCAAGTGATCCTCACGCTTCAGCCTCCCAAGGTTCTGGGATTGCAGGCGTGAGCCACCACCCTACCTGGCCCCAGTAAATATTTTGATATCTTCAGTTGGCTTATAAATTTTGATGTACAACTGGTTGGTTTGAACCGGAACCAGACAAGGTTTGCACATTGCGTTTAGTTGATTTGCCTACTAAATATCTTAATCCATAGGATACTTCTTCCTCTTATTTGATTCCCTCCTATTTGTTTTTTTAAGGGGAGTGGTTTTTTCCCTAGGGACTTTTTAATACATTTAATTCTTGTAACCATTATATGCAAGGTAGCAATAAAATTAATTTGATATTAGCAGACTTAAGTAGTAATATTAAATGTTAATGCATATTTGTATCTTAGTACAAGTAACTTAGATTTTTATTTTTCAGACATTGAATGAAGAAGAGAATTGTTAGATATGACTTTGAATGCCTTTGAATTCTAGGTTTTAAATAGTGGTCTATTTGTGGTATTTTGTAGTTATCTAAAGAATTGAAAACTTAATAAATTATGTAGTTGTAATTTATTGGTAGATCATATCAAGTTCAACATTGCGTGAAAACGAAGTGTTCTTTAAAATGAACTGGAAATGATAGTATGTGGAATGTCAAATCTCAAGCATTCTATTAATACTTTGTTTCATTTTATTTATTTGGATTAATCTAGAACTTTTGGATTAAGTAACTTTATTCACCCACCTGAAGTTACTAAATTAATAACACGTTTAATTGCTTTCATTAATGTATGAGAGTCCAAAATTTTAGTATATTATAAATGCCTTTTTCCTAGTAAGAAAAATTCCCTTTAAAAACTGTAAACCAGCAAGAGCGAGACCCCGTCTCTACCATTAATAGAAAGAAATTAATTAGCCAACTAAATATATATGGAAAAAAATTAGCCGGGCATGGTGGCGCATGCCTGTAGTCCCAGCTACTCAGGAGGCTGAGGCAGAAGGATTGCTTGAGCCCAGGAGTTTGAGGTTGCTGTGAGCCAGGCTGACGCCACAGCACTCTAGCCCAGGCAACACAGTGAGACTCTGTCTCAAAAAAAAAACCAACAAAAAAAACTGTAAACCAAAAGTCATTTTGTGTTCATTGTTCATTTGAAATAAAGCTTTTCAAATGCCTGTTGTGTCATGTAGGTAGGTGATGGAATAAGTTTAGTGGGTCCTGTTAAGCATTTTTTTTAAATGAAATAGAGTAGCAAACAGTGTGCTTTATATACTACAAGATGGTACTATTGGACAGTATTTTTTCTATTTGTTTAGTTAACATATATGCATGTATATATGTATATGTGTATTAAATCATGATGTATCAAGTGTTTGTTGCTGTTGGTCAGTGCCCAAAAAAGTTTGAAAAACATTTAAGTATATAATTGGAGATGTCATCTAAATACATGTAACCCTCTCCTGTATTGTAAAAAAAAAATTTTCCACATAGGAATACCCATGTTAGTGACAGAAGGAATTTCTAATACTAAAGTAGCTTCTACATCTATGACTTTTCATTCCTTCTGCCCCTGGAAAGTATCGGATACTATAACAGCTCTGCAGGTGACAGCAGTGAGCAAGACAGATTTCCTGCCTGCATGGAACACACATTCTATCGGTTAGAACTTTAGAACTAAGTATGTTTATATCTTACAAATGTGATTGTGTTATTAAGGTATCATTGACTAGAGTTCAGCAGGAAAGAGCTCCTTAAAAATAGGATCATTGAAGAGTTCACCAGGGAACTTCCCTGTGCCCAGTGTTTACCAGAAACTTTCAGAGGCTTTCATGCACAACCCATAATAATGACAGTTCTCAAGATAAAGAGATTTAATTTTGAAAGCTGATTGAAGGCCTTGGAGAATGCTTATACTTAGCAGGAGGCCATCTACTTGGAAATAAATTGCCTTTAATCCAAGTTGCAGTGAGTTAGTTTTTAAAAACCTAAGCTACGAATGTAAGATGGAGTCCTGGAATAGAAACGGGATATTAGGTAAAAAGTAAGGAAATCTGAATAAAAGGGGAACTTCAGTTAATAATGATGTCTTAGTACTGGTTCAGTGATTGTAACCAGTGTACCACATTAATGTAAGACGTTACTGGTAGGTAGTAACAAAACGGTGTTTTTGAAATAAGGGTTTGACTTTTGAGAGCTTAACCTTTTTTGATGATTGTCCAAAACCTGAAGGTTACGCATTTTGACCATTGCTGCTTTTTCATTTTTTTTTAAAACATGCTTGTTGGGTGGGTGCGGTGGCTCACGCCTGTAATCCTCGCACTCTGGGAGGCCGAGGCAGGAGGATGGCTTGAGCTCAGGAGTTCGAAACCAGCCTGAGCAAGAGTGAGACTTTGTCTCTACTAAACATACAAAGAAATTAATTGGCCAACTAAAAATATATATATAGAAAAAATAAGCTGGGCATGGTGGCGCATACCTATAGTCCCAGCTACTCGAGAGGCTGAGGCAAGAGAATTGCTTGAGCCCAGGAGTTTGAGGTTGCTGTGAGCTAGGCTGATGCCATGGCACTCTAGCCCGGGCAACAAAGTGAGACTCTGTCTCAAAAAAAAAAAAAAAAATGCTCATGCTCACTGTATTTTGTCTTTGTCACTTACTTTGCATTTTACTGTTATGCAGGCAGTGTTACTGGGATTTTATATAGGGTCTAGCATAGTACAACATGCAAAACAATACATGCTAATGAATTGCATTTCTGGATGGCACACACGATGGACCAGAGGTGTTGATCAGCCCTAATGAATTACCTCAGTTAACACCTGAAGGTAATAGAGGGAGGCCTCCTAATGTTCCAAATACCCAACAGAGAGGTTAATACTTTCTAGTCTTGGTATCTCAGCATTTGTCTTGATGTTTTAAGGGTGACAGCAACTATGCTTAAATTCTGTGTAGTTTCTAATGCACTTAGAGATCTTTATAAAATCCTTTCCTAGAAACAACTTAGCATGTGTCCTTCATTTTTCAGTATCTTTTATACTTGGGAAGTTAAATGTTGAGCCCTTAGCTTTCTATTTCACCTACTTAACTGGATCCCCACCTTGTAAGGTGGGGGATTTGATAACCTCTTCTTTTGTCATTGGTCTCTCTTAAAGTTATCCTCTGTCTGGTTTCATTTAACACCTACATATCTGCTAATTCATTTTAAGAGTTCAGTGTTTTCCCTGTCTGCCATCTGGACAGTGGAGTCCAGGTTCCTGCTGCTATTTAGTGTGCTGTATATCCTGACTCCCCACTGCTCCACCCTGGAGAGACTGTTGTCATTGCTGTCTCCTGAATTTTCTGCCATCCTTTGCTTTTGACGTCATTTCTCCTTTCCAGATGCCTGGACCCACTCAAGTTGAATTATCAGCTCCTCGAGGGCAGGAACTGAATCTTAGGTTTGTGCCTTCTATACCACTGTACTCCAGCTTCCAGACACTCAGATATTTGATTTGAGTGAAGAAAAGTGATTTGTCTATAAAGGATTTGGGTCACACTTGGAGCTAAAAGTTAGATTTCCTAAATTACTGAGGGTGTAGTTTACTACTTTAAAACTTTAAGATGTTGTTGTAATGATCAATAGACTGTCCCCAATGGGAGTAAAAGACAGTCATGAGCCAAAAGAACCATTGCTCAGGAGTAACTGGTGACAGAGCCTGGGAGATCGCAGCCCAGTCTTTAACTTCAGGTGTCTGTTCTAAATTGGCCTTTGCTCATCCGTTTCCTGTTTTACATGCACAGCTGCCAGCCCACATGCTTCTGCTCCACAGCGTTGCCTCAGGCATGTTCAGTCTACCCATAAACACTTGAGAATTGTTATTAAACGTGTCTATAGCACTCAGTGTTTATGAAGTATTTTATTTTTTTTTAAGAGACAGGGTCTTGTTTTTTCAGGCTGGAGAACAGTGGCTTGATCATAGCTCACTGCAGCCTCCAACCCCTGGGCTCCAGAAATCCTCCTGCCTCAGCTTCCCAAGTAGCTGGATTACAGGCACACACCACACCCAGCTAATTAAAAAAATTTTTTTTGTAGAAATGGCGTCTCACTGTCACCCAAGCTGGTCTTGAACTGCTGGCCTCAATTGGTCCTCCCTTTGGCCTCCCAAAGTTCTGGGACTACGTGTGTGAGCCACCATTGCCTGGCCAGTGTTTATGGAAGTGTTTTATTTATTTATTTAAAGAACAGAAATTTATTTCTTACAGTTTTGGAGGCTGGGTAGTCCAAGGTCAAGAGATTGCATCCAGTGAGGGCCTTCTTGCTGATGGGGACTCTGCAGAGTTCTGAGATGACACAGGGAATCATGTGGGCAAGGGGCTAACCATCAAAGTGTTTTTATTTTTTTATTTTTGAGACAGAGTCTTGCTCTGTTGCCCGGGCTAGAGTGCCATGGTGTCAGCCTAGCTCACAGCAACCTCCAGCTCCTGGGCTCAAGTGATCCTCCTGCCTCAGCCTCCCAAGTAGCTGAGACTACAGGCGCGTGCCACCAGACCTGGCTCATTTTTCTATTTTTAGTACAGACAGGATCTGGCGTTTGGTTTTTTTAATTAATTGGTGGGTAACAGAATTGTGTCATCTTATGCATGTGTGCTCTCTGGGTTTGCCTTATTCATGCTTCACGGTAAACACTTCATAAATGTTAGCATTAATAAATTCTACTTAGTAGGCCGGGCATGGTGTCTCACGCCTGTAATCCTAGCACTCTGGGAGGCCAAGGCGGGTGGATCGCTCAAGGTCAGAAGTTCAAAACCGGCCTAAGCAAGAGTGAAACCCCGTCTCTACTAAAAATAGAAAGACGTTAATTGGCCAACTAAAAATATATAGAGAAAATTAGCCGGGCATTGGTGGCTCATGCCTGTAGTCCCAGCTACTCGGGAGGCTGAGGCAGAAGGATTGCTTGAGCCCAGGAGTGTGAGGTTGCTGTGAGCTAGGCTGAGGCCACGGCACTCACTGTAGCCCGGGCAGTAGAGTGAGAGTCTGTCTCAAATAAATAAATAAATAAATTCCCAACCCCACTGCCCTGTAAGTGACTTCATTGAACTGGATGAAAAGCTAAAAAAGAAACTGCTGATGTCTTCTAGAACTGACTACATCGGGTAGGGAAGGGAGGTTACATTTAGGACTGCTTTGGCAATTATTGAAAAGGCTGGAGTATTAAGCCACTGGCAGTTTTGTAAGGCTAGGATGGGCTGAACAAGTTTACGGGCTTGGTTCATCTGTACTGCAGAGTTAACTCGCCAGTTAGCTGCTGGGTTCTTCCACTTGACATTTAGCTAGCTTTTCCAGTACTACTTGCATAACACCAGGTTTTTCTGTATTCCCCTTATCCTACTGCATTTTTATTAGTGCCCCCATCATCTTATTAGCATTCTTTGGGCTCCCTGTACTCACTGAGGTCACATCTCTTTCTCTATTCTACATCCAGCACTTTCCATAAATTTTCATGCAACGCCTTCCTACCTCCATTTTCCTTATCACACATCTGCGAATTTATCATCTCTCTTCATCCTCACCCTCAGTTAAATTTTAAAAAAGCATTGTAACTTTTTGCTTTACGTATATGTACATTTGTGCACTAGCATAACCTGCATATTTACCTGTGTAAATGTTTTATATGTGCTACTTAGTTGTAAACTACTTGAGTGCAGGAGATTATTTTCTCACCAGATGTTTAATAAATGTTGAATAAATGAACTTAAAGTGTTTAGAATTCATTCTCCATTTTGACAGTTTTCCCAGTGTTTATACTGTATCTTACCAGTTCATTATCTAGTCCTAAAGAGTGTCTTACTGAAAATATTTTAGGATTTATGGTTGTAGAGATTAGAATAGTAGTGTTGGCAAAGAGTACTGAAATGTGAATAAGTCACGTTTACTAAACTTGGGAGGGTGGTTTCGGAAAGTGGGAACCGGTGGGATGCAATCCACTTGCAAACCTGTTTTTCTGGTATTCTTAGAATATAGGACTTCCTATTGGGAAGTAGCAGAATTCTGAATTGTTGAACTTTAAAGTCTTTGCTGTCACAGCTTGGTCCTTCTGCTTTAGAAAAATGTTTTAAATAATGATACTTTTCAGATATTTCAGATATCTGGGATTTATCTCAGGAAAGATGTAGAATTTCTTTCATGATAATTGTTAACAATATATGGATAAGAAAACACAGGTTGTTTTCCAAGTCTGGTGTTAATATTTCCCTTGCAAAAAGAAGGATGACTTTGAGCAGATCTTTTTAGTGAAGGGACTCATTTGTTTTAAAGGTCCCTTTCAAAAGGACGTCCCCCATTTTAATTTTTTTTCCTCCTTAGTTTTCCAAATGTGTTCTTTAGAAAATTTTCAAATCTGCAGTAGGTTGAAACAATGATATAATGGACATTGGTAGATTGAAAAGGTAGTATTTTGCCACATTTGCGTGATCCGTATATATATACACACCCGCACCTGCACACTTATCCTTCATGCTGAACTGTTTGAAAATACATGTTGGCTGTGTTGACACTTTACTTCTAACGGGGGCATTCTGCTAATGGTGATTCCATTGTCCTTCCTAAGAAACTTAACAGTGATACAGTATCTATATATACCATATTCAGATTTATTCATCTGCTTTTTGTTTCATAGCTGTTTGTCCCATGATCCAAATATCACATGTAGCATTAGTTTTCAGATCTCATGAGTCCCTCTGCCTTTTGTCTTTCATGACTGACATATTTGAAGAATACTTGCCAAAATAGGAGACACCAAATGTAAGCCTGTCCCTTTGTTAAAGACAGTTACCTGTCTGGTTAATGTGATGACTGACAGTTTTTCCATTTGAGGAGGATCTCCCCCCCTTGATTAGTAGTTGTGGGGTGACAATTTGAGGTCATGTGAATGTCTTGTTCTTCCAAAACCATTTTGCTCTGGTTTTGGGATCCATTGATAAGCCTTGTGTGGATCAGTTGTTATACTGGTGGTTGGAAGTAATGGTTTTTAATTACTATAAGATTTCTTCTACATTTATTAACTGAAACATTTTTCAGCTAATATAAAGTGTTCCCATTCATATATTATTTCTTTATTTAAATAGACATTATTTTTAGGACAGTTTTAGGTTCCCAGGAAAATTGAGCAGAAAGTACAGAGAGTTCCCAAATACCCCCTTTCTCCCTACCCACAGCCTCCCCCACTATCAACACCCTGCACCAGAATGGTACATTTGTTACAGTCAGTGCACCTACACTGACACATCTTTGTCACCCAAAGTCCATAGATTACCTTAGGGTTCATTCTTGGTGGTGTACTTTCTATGGATTTGGACAAATGTATAATGACCTCATTTATTTTCTTAATTATATTTTTAACAAACTGAGGTTGTAGTTGGAGGTGATAATGTGATTGCTATACATAAGTACACTGTGGGAAGCACCATGTGTTTGTTATTATTCAGTAATCCCGGGGTCTGTGTTAGTGTCAACTCAATTTTACAAATAAAACTTAGAGAAGTTGAGTAACTCCTTAAGGTCATATGGCTAGTTAGTGGCAGAGGAGCTGGGATTTAAACCAGTATCTCTGCGAAGGAAACAACACTCGATGAACTGAGGAAAAGGCACTGAGGTGTTAGATGGGTTAGTAGCACACACCCTACGTTTGAAGCCACAGTGAAGTATTGCATGGAGAATGGAGAGTAGTATGCACACAGCACTTGCTGCACGACAGCCAGTTTTTGCTAGGACGTTCTTATTGCCCATAGTCAGGCAGTAGAGAGAAACAGTTGTATTATGTATTAAACTTAAGCAGCTTCAGTAATCCCTCCTGAATGCAATGTACCGAACAGTCCATTTCTGTATTTCCTGGCACTGTTGTATATAAAGGGAGGGCATTTGGTTAGGGTGAGGATATCAGTACTTTACAGATACAGATTCTAAGTGACTAGGAGAAAACCAGTTGCTTAGGAGAATATGTTTGGATTTGATTTTTCAGAAATTTATTTTTACTTACATTCTGTGTTGTCACCAAAAAAAGGTATGTTTTTGATAAATGATATTTTATAATCTTTAAAATTTCAAGAAGCTGTTCCCGTGCATTAGAGTGGAATGTTCCACCTCGGGTGCTGGTGCTGGCTAACGGGCCGAGTGGAGGACATCTTTGCTTGCTTGGCTTGTCCTGCTCTGGGACAGGAACACACGGGCAGACTTGAATCCTGTCTGTTTCCCCTCCTAGGTCCCGTGGCAGTGCTGGTGGCCATGGCTCCCGTAGCCAGAAGGAGCTGCCCACAGAGCCCCCCTACACAGCATATGTAGGAAATCTACCTTTTAATACGGTTCAGGGCGACATAGACGCTATCTTTAAGGATCTCAGCATAAGGAGTGTACGGCTAGTCAGAGACAAAGACACAGACAAATTTAAAGGTGAGTTTTGGGGAATTCTTGTTGTATATTACTGTAAAGGGTTGGGGGGGAGTCTAAATGAAAATGTATTAGTGAACCACAAGGCTCTAATCGTGAAAGTGTTTTACATGTTTGCCTGGTCCAAGCAGCTGAAATTAACATTAACTCTTTAACTCATAGATCCTCAGTTCCACTTGGAGGAAAATGTTTTATACATAATCTAGTTTGTACAAATAATGGCATATCCCCAGGTTTGTTTGCCTTACCTTTATAGCAATCCTGTCTCTGCCATTAAAGGAGTTGCCTGGGAATGAAATGAACAGACAGAACTGAGGACTTTAAAGGCACATTTCACCTTGACTGATTCATAGATTTTCTTTGTAGTTTTCCTGTAATCCAGTTGTTATAAAATCCAAAAGATAACTAGCATTGTCAGTATACATTTTTAAATTCAGAGCTTGTGTTTGCAGAGAGTTGGCTCAGATTTCAGATTTAGCATCTATAAATAGGTGTCTCCTTAGGGTGCTTGAGCAGAGAGGAGTAAGAATAAAGGATCAGATAAGCATTAGCCTGCTTTCAAGGTTTGCTGAAGGAAAGTGCACCCAGTATTTAAGTGCACAATGCCAGGTACAAGGATATTTGGCTTACATTATTCTGAAAGTATATCCATGAAGGGTACAGAGTGACTTATGGTGGGGGGCTATACACGAAGCAGAGATCTGAGTGGTTTTGTGTATAGGTGGTGTTAATCTTTCTGACTTTAGAACCTGAAGCCATATATGGTACATAAACAATGAAAACAAATCAGTTAAGCTTGTGAAAGTAAGTCCCACCAGTTTGCTTGCTAGCAAGCATTAGGAATTCAGACTTTGTGTAAAAATTTGTGGGTGAACCCAGTCTTTGGGTTGGATCAGTAGCCCCAGGTGTTGGAATTTGTCTCATAGAGGATCATATTCAGTTTAGCAGCTCTCTAGTATGATAGGCACTATTGGGCTGTTGTTGCCTATATGGAACTTGGGAGTGGCTTTCTCAATTAGTCCCAACATTGAATGCATTTAGGGAAGAATGCTGACGGTGGGGGGATCCTCCAGCAAGGCAGAACATTCTTTACACAAATGGCAAACGGGGAAGTTTCAACTCAAGGCTTCAAAGCACTTACAGTCTAGTGGGCTTCAAAGATGAAGTGTAGTTATTATACAGGGTAAGGATATGTGGGTGGGGTGTAGGTGCCATGTAAGTATATGTGGGGGTACAGGAATGCACAACCCAGATTTAGACTCCAGACAGTAAGGAAGGAGCAGTGTCAGAATCCAGCATCAGGGACACAGGTTGTCAGTAACACATGCTTGGACCTAGGGCGATGGGGAACCTGCAGCCTCAAGGCCACATGTGGCCCTCCAGATCCCCACATGCGGCCCCTTGACTGAACCCAAACTTCACAGAAGAAATTCCTTTATTAAAAGAATTTATTCTGTAAAATTTGGATTCAGTCAAAAGGCCACACTCAAAGATCCAGAAGGCCACATGTGTCCCCAAGGCTGCAGGTTCCTCACCCCTACCGGTCTTGTTGCTGAGGATATATTTTTAGCTTTGTGAAGCAAATTTTATGTTGACTACCTGAGTAGTAAGTTAGTAGACACCCTAAGTCTCTTTCTTCAGAGCATTTTATGTATCAAATTTGTATAAATAAAGTCATTCAGAAGTCAGAACAGCTCTGCAATGACCTGAGAAGGGTTTTATTGTTATGGTTAAAACTACAACAAGAAAGCTTTATAAAAACACAGCTGCTCTTTCCGTGCATGTTTGATTAGCATTTTCTGAGTGATAAACTGTAATTGAGAGGAGGAATGCCAGTAAAGTTCTGTTTATTGAAAGTAAAAAATGTTCTTTCAGGCTCTACTATTCTACTCTCACCTCGATGCCACAAAAAATGGTAGTTCTGATGTAGGGAAGTAGTATAAAGAAGATCCCACCGTGTCTTTAACCCAGAATTGCATGAGGATTTGGGGGTTTGCTTTCTCTTACAGGATTCTGCTATGTAGAATTCGATGAGGTGGATTCCCTCAAGGAAGCTTTGACGTATGATGGTGCAGTAAGTATCCTCAGGGTTTCTCTGTATTTAGCAGTCGGGATTCTTTGCTTTGCCAATACTGACACTGTTTTCCCCTTATCATTAGCTGTTGGGTGATCGGTCACTTCGTGTGGACATTGCAGAAGGCAGAAAACAAGATAAAGGTGGCTTTGGATTCAGAAAAGGTGGACCAGATGACAGAGGTGATTGGTTCTTCTGAAACTGAACATCATAAAACTTGCTATATGCCCACTGATGATGATTCTTGAACATTACTAGTAGAACTCTATCTCATAGGTCTGATAGGTTCTTGTGAGCTCTTAACAATATGCATAAAGTCTTAGAAAGAATGGATGATGCTTCTGCAAGCCTGGGTTTTTTTTTTTTTTCTGTTGGCAGCAAAAACTCATACAATGATTTCATTGAACTTCCCATCACATGAGTTGTACATCTTCCAAATGAATTTTTCCATGTTTGTGCAGCAAGGTAATGATACGACCTCAACTTTATCTTTTTTGTGTATCCTCAGGAATGGGTGGCTCTCGAGAATCTAGAGGTGGATGGGATTCCCGGGATGACTTCAATTCGGGTATCAGTATTTAAAGTATCACCACTTACCTTTTTTCCAGTGGCCTTGCTGCTGTTGTATGTTTCTTGTGAGTAGCCCGCCTGGCCGGACTACTACTTTAGTTCCTTCGACAAATAAAACTTTGCTGAAAGGTAGCCAGGCATGCAAGAGCCTGTTAGAGCCTGTGGGAGATAGGACTTCAGGGCTCCACTGTGGGCAGGTGAGACCCTTTCTCAGGCTCTAGCCCAGGGAAACTCCTTGGTGGTTTTGTGTACGGCACAAAGGGAAGTACTGTTACTTCATAGTATAGAGGTCCTAGAAGTTTACAGAAAGCCTCCTACCTGTGGCTCCCTCTTAGATGGTTAGAGGTAGTCCTGGTGGCCTGTTTTTCTCTTGAAGTGATGGAACTCTAGTTTCTTAATGTCCAACGTGATTGTCTTCACTGTCCCCTTTTTTTTGCCAGCCCAGGCAGACCAATTCTGTGTCTTTACTCAGGGTTGGTCTCCTAAGCATTTTTTTATCTCTAGTTTTTATTTTTTAATTCTAAAAGTATAAAGTTTTTTATACAAGTGATAAAAATGTCAGTTGTAACAGGTAGAAAATGAAAAACAAGTCTGGTGTTTTTTTCCCCACAAAATTGAGATGTTCTTTCCACTATATAAGAACATCAGCGTCCCCCCCATCAAAACAAAACTCAAGTAATTGGTAAGTATGGGAGAGACTGGTGCAGGCCGTCTTGGGAGTCTAAAATTCTTAAATTCATTTCCAGAACTACTGCTTAAGTTAAACAGATGACTGTCTGTTGAATAATTTAGTTTTTAAAAGTCCTATAGCCAGTCAGAAATGAGCTTATTCATAAAAGTACAGTATAATCCAGTAAACCTGTAATTTTATGTATAAGCTAGTCTCTGATTGAAACATGCAACAAATGTCTTCTCAAAGCTAACCAGTGAGTGGCTCAGTGAGTGGTGGCCCTTGACCTGCCAATTTTGTATTCGCAGGTGCTGTGGATGTTACCTAAGTAACTAACGCCTTCTACTCTTGGCTTAGCTTGGCCGCTGGTGCTCGGGCAGGGACACAGTGAGCATGCCACAGCCTTGCCACCCGCCAGTTCCAGTGTGAACTGCAGTGTGTGGTGACATCTAAAACCTGATGTGTCCATGTGATGAAGTAATGGCTGATTTGATGCAAAAAATAGATCTTTTTTACTCTTTCATTGAATGGTGCTATTTTTTTAATGATACATGCTCATTGTAAAGAAAAAAAAATACAAAGAAGAAAGCAAATATAAACATCCCACCACCAGAAATAGTTTGTTAAACTAAACTTTGTAAAGAAAACTCTGAAATTTGTCATGAACAGTTTGCTTCCTAGAAATCTATTGACAATCAAAGATACTTGTTAATGTTGGATGTTGCTCCTCCTTCATAATTTCCCCATTGCTTACTTCATAAGAGGTTTTGAAACGAGGCTTTTACTTGATATTAATGTACACTCATTTTTTTTCTCTACAATGCTTTATTATGCACCCTGACAAAGCAGCAAGTGTGTTTATTTGCCTCACCAATGTGGGCGTGTGCTGATGTGTTTCATGCTAAAACTGGTAGCAAAAATTATTTAATCTCATTAAAGCGTGTAACGTCCATACTCACATGGAAAGGCACGCCTCCTATTTAGATTAATTTGGGGAAAATGTCAAGTTCAATGCTCAGATACTAATTAAGCTTGTTCAACGAAACTGTCATCTCTAGTTGTTAAAAGACTTTTTAAAGGACCACATACTTGACTATATGCATCCAAACGTATTTTCCCCAAAGCAGTTCCTATTGGTCTAAGCCTATTTAGAATTGTTCATGTATTGTTCAACTCAGTCTCTGAACTGGGTTTGAAATAATTTGATCTGTTTCCAAAATCCTTACCACCCTTAAAGCGCCTAAATGTGCCACCGTTGGCGATAGTCGGTTCTCGTTATTCAAAGTAGTTGCGTTCATAAAGTCACTAGAACATTGAATTAGCCAATACCGACTGTTGCTCCTAGAGGAAATACAGGACTGGGTTCCTGCAACCCTTTGGTCACATTTTCATCAACCAATCAATACCTAACTTTGCTTTATGTGTGTTTCTGTTTGAAACCTCATTTGGTGTATAGTGTTGATTCATTAACATTGACCTCAATGGCCTGCTGTAATATACTATAACAGGAGCCCGGATGAAGCTTATCTTACTCCTGTTTTTCTGAAAGGCCCAGCACAGCCGGCTTGCACTTAAGAACACCAGACACCATTTCAGCACTACATTTGGGGGCTATTTTAAACCATAAAGTCACCAAAAAACACAAAAGGGCAAAAAAAAAAACGTGGCACTAAATAGACTGTGAAAAGACTCCTATTTACATTATAAGAGCTGAAAGAAGGCATTTGGAGTTACATATAAATTTTTAGTGAGCAGATGAATTTGCAGATGTGGAGTCCGAATAATGAGGATCAACTGAATGTAGAATATCCTTCAGGCTCTGAAGGCTCTTCTCAAGGATAAGGTCGGTAAAAGCTTTGAGCCATGGCACCATCCTTAGAGAGTCACCTTTGGGTGCTTAAAGGGAGCAAACTTATTTATTTAATGGTCTTATTCCTTAAATTTATTTTTACCAAATTTTAACTCAAACTTCAGTAGGCTGTACTGTTAAAGGTTAAGGAGTTTAATCCCTCCAGTGAGAGACTTTCACTTCAATACAAGAAAGCCTCTGAGGTTCTTAAAAGCCATTGAGAAATAGTCTTCCCTTTACACACTGATTGAGAAGTCCAACAATTGCAGGTAAAATGCAGTTTGCTTCTGCTAAAAGCCAATTCACAAATGGGAAAGAACCTTCCCTCCCCTCTCCACAGGAGGTGCGGGTGGGGTGTGAGGTGTTCACCTCCTGCCCCTCTGTAGGGAGTGGTCTTCCTTGGATAACCGCTTTGTTTACCACACAGGTGCTTTGCTTTTAGAATGATCCACACCCGAAACGCAGCAGAAACAGGAAAATGGGCAGTGTCACCCAGAGGTGACTTACGTATTTTTATTTCGTCTTCATATAGCTTTTTCTTGTGATTTCATGTTCTGTATTTATAAATGCTTCTAAATTTCAGGTTTACCTTTTTTAAAAACTGTTTAGATTTATATTAGAAAATGGAATTAAACCTGTTTTAAGGATTTTTGTCTTGTTTTAAGCCACATTAAAATACAGTTTCATGGTAATTTTCCACCTTTCCTGCAAGCTGAGGATTTAAACAGCTCGTTTTATTTTTCTCTCCTAAGCTCCTGATTCTTTTTATTTGAAAAGTCTGTTAAAAGCATTGTAACTGCCCAGCAGATTCACATTTGGAACCATTTCATTGCACTTTACTTTGGATCGGAAAAACTTCAGATGCTGGATAAACTAAAGAATTTAAAATTAAACTCAGAAGCGTTCACAGACTACTGTATAACCAGCTTTAGGCAGTTGGTTGAAAAGTGATTCAGTGTCCTCTTTCTTCTTCAGGCTTCAGGGATGACTTCTTAGGAGGCAGGGGAGGTAGTCGCCCAGGTGACCGGCGAACAGGCCCTCCAATGGGCAGTCGTTTCAGAGATGGCCCCCCCCTTCGTGGATCCAACATGGATTTCAGAGAACCAACAGAAGGTATGGCGGTCATCTGTAAGGGGAGGGCATCTTTTCATGATACATTGACTGCACCCCACATAAATTCTCCTTATTTCACACACAGTTGGTGCCATCGATCACCCGCCTTTGTCTTAAATAGGAAGTTTACCTTTATTAAAGCATTTGCTGGCCGGGCATGGTGGCTCACGCCTGTAATCCTAGCACTCTGGGAGGCCGAGGCTGGAGGATCACTCAAGATCAGTAGTTCAAAACCAGCCTGAGCAAGAGTGAGACCCCGTCTCTACTAAAAATGGAAAGAAATGAGCTGGACAACTAAAAATATATAGAAAACATTAGCCGGGCATGGTGGCACATGCCTGAGGTCCCAGCTACTCGGGAGGCTGAGGCAGGAGGATCGCTTGAGCCCATGAGTTTGAGGTTGCTGTGAGCTAGGCTGACGCCACGGCACTCTAGCCCGGGCAACAGAGCCAGACTCTGTCTCAAAAAAAAAAAAAAAAGCATTTGCTGATGGACTAGTAGTTCTTTAAGGCTGTTAATTTTAGAAAATGGGTTGAGTCGTAGGGATCAACATCAATTTGGTTATTTTGCCTGAATGTGAAGTGGGATCCATTCTTTTATAAACAGTGTTTTTTTCCTCCCCCAGAGGAAAGAGCTCAGAGACCACGACTCCAGCTTAAACCTCGAACAGTTGCAACACCCCTCAATCAAGTAGCCAATCCCAACTCTGCTATCTTCGGGGGAGCCAGGCCCAGAGAGGAAGTCGTTCAGAGGGAGCAGGAATGAGCCTAAAGTTGGGAGGGAATGGGGTGTGGGGGTTAGCGCAAGACCACAGCCTGGTCAGCCCCTGGGCGGCAGTCCTGCAGTCACCATCCCCGCGCCCGACGTTGTCCTCCTCTCTTACAGCGGAAACACAGAGCTTGTGAATGCATGTCAGCTGTTAACAAGTGGTTTTTAGTACATCCTTGGCTTTGCTGTATCTATCTAGTGCCTGTTTGTACTTTTTTTTCCCCCTCCCACTTCCCCATTTTCCTTCTGTCCTTTTTCCTTCTTGCTCCTCATTTTTCTCACAGAACAGGAGTTTCTGTGGAGGGTCGAAGGCAGCCACCGTGCGGGAGCTGTGGGGTTGAGGTTCTGCTTTGTTTTTCTGCTTTGCTTTCTGTTTACTTCAGACCCCAGGCATCACCTTTGATTTTCTCGGTCCTTCTCTTCTGCCCTGCATGTTGAGTTCTGTGTTGCTGTGGCTTCCGAGAGGGGGAGAAGAGCAGAAGTGACTGACAAATTGAACTGCATCTTGTTTTTATTGAGCTGTGATTGACATATGGAATTTGAGGCACCTTGTTTTCAAAACAAGGATAAAAATATCTGTTGATCCTTGCAGAATCCTTTCCGTTCCTATTTATAGGTAGTCCTGTCTCTGTTACCCCCTCCCCACGTGGACTGTTGGAGCATGATCGGCTCATATTTCAAACAGTGACACCCAAAAGAGAAGGGTCATTATGGAATATGGGTGGGGAGTCCACATAGAAGATGAACTGAATGCTCTAATGTGTTCGTGTGCTTTTGTTTCTGCTCTTTTGAGATCGTGTCCAAACTAGTTCACTCCTTTCACCGGATGTAAGAGGTTCCTCTCTGGCTGGGTGTACCAGATGCCAGCTTGTTTTTCTTCCGCTGGGCTGAGGCGCTTTGGGATTGAGGGGGTGGTGCTTCCACTGCGCTGGGCTAATGCACAGCGCTGACGTTGCTTTTCTCCAAATCCCTATGGTCCGTGTATTTTGTTTGTTTTCTAGTATAGGTAACATGAGATACTGTGCTTCCACCTCCCCTTAAATTCATGGAGAAAATGGGCCTAGGATCCGGCACTTTATTTCACTTGGTGAATTGAAAATTTTACTATGCAGAGCTGTCAAGAACCTTGAATTAACTAGAGATGACAATAAATGTCTGGGTTTGCTGCCTCATCTTTCGGACAAAATTTACTGTTCCCATGTACAGTGTTTAACACTTACTTGGGTATAGGAGGTTAGGCTTCTGAGCTTGAACGCTTGTGTGTGAACAAAGGAAAGTTTTTAGCACCCGAGTCCCAGTATGTCCCCTTGGGAGCAGGTTGGAGTGGCTGGCGGCTAGAGCCCCAGGGGAGCGAGGCCCTCCCTGGCGACGGCAGAGCCCAGGGCGGCCTGGCCTGCACAGCGTGGTGTGCTTCGGTGGTAGTTGGTCACTAGCTGTCATCCCCGGCTTCCCTTACTGTGTCTCTGTTGGAAGGTCTGAGCAATCCACAGAACTCTCTCGCCTCTCCTTCCTTCCACCTGTCAGCTTCTCTGCTTCCGAGATAAGAACCATTTGTGTAACACCAATACTTAACTTAAGAAAGACATGCATTATGTGGTTGTAGTCAAACCTGATGCTTTCAGATGACCCACTCACATCTTCAATGTGGAAAAGAAAAAGAACAAACACTCATCTAAACTTCTGGGCAATCCAGTTGACTTTTAAATGTAAGAATGGAATTCCAAACACTTAACACATTCAGCTATATGACAGAAAGTAAATCTATGGATATGGTATTTTGTGAATGATCTTTTAAATAAAAGAAAACCTTACATAATATTTAATGCTTGTCTTTATTTTTGAATACTTTTTCGCTGTTTGTGAAATAAAAAATATTAAATTTGAGAAGCACCATCTATATTTAGGAGAATCTACTATAAGTCACAGGTTTAATGGGATTATTTTAAAAGCTAGTGTTGAGACCGGGCACAGTGGCTCACGCCTGTAATCCTAGCACTCTGGGAGGCTGAGGCGGGTGGATCGCTCAAGGTCAGGAGTTCAAAACCAACCTGAGCAAGAGTGAGACCCCATCTCTACTAAAAATAGAAAGAAATTAATTGGCCAACTAAAAATATATAGAAAAAATTAGCCGGGCATGGTGGCACATGTCTGTAGTCCCAGCTACTCAGGAGGCTGAGGCAGAAGGATCACTTGAGCCCAGGAGTTTGAGGTTGCTGTGAGCTAGGCTGACGCCACGGCACTCTAGCATGGGCAACAGAGTGAGACTCTATCCCAAAAAAAAAAATAAAGAGCTAGTGTTGATTAGAAATAAGATGCCAATTTTTTTCTCCTCTTTTTTCCCCCCTCCCTTCCTAAAAATGTAATTTTCCTAACCAGACAGGAATCTCAGAAGTCTAGTTTTTGGTTAGGTAAAGAACATAGTTTTTTTTTCCCCAAGATGGAGGAAACCAAGTATTTACGCAGTGTGTGCCTGCTTGTAACAACTGCTTATTTGTAAAAGAAATTCTCATGACTGACGGTGCTGCTTCGTGGCACACAGGTCCGCTTTGGGGAGGCCCTGCTACATGTTTTGCCATTTGGCGGTGTTTCTGATGTGCTGCTTCTGTAAGCAAAGGTGAGCTCCGTGGGCAGAGCGCAGAGCTTCCACATATGTTTGGGAAAGGCCTGGCCCAGTGCAGATCTCGCGGTGAGGTAGGGGCGTCCTCGGGTGATGTATGAGCCAGGACTACAGCTGAATTTTAAGAATAAGGTGGGCAAGGTGGGTGCTGTTTGAGTGCCTGGAGGGGCTGTTACTTGGCCCGCTTCCCAGCCAAGCAAGAATGCAGGAGAGGACTTGGAGCCTCCTGGTGTTTTCTTTAAGCAGAGAGATCCCAAAGACTGAGAAACCCTCCCACTCTTAAGTTGAGGAGCTGGGACTTTGTCTTCGGTAGGGATTTTCTGTGGCTGGCCAGAGACTTGAAATCCAGTTCTGAGCCTTCCATCCAAGGGTCCTGTGAGCTCCATCTCTGAAGGGGCTGTGGAATGTTCCCGTGTTTAAAACAGTCAGTCTGGGGTTCACAGTCGTTGCGAGGTTTTCTAATACTGAAATGGAGCTTGTGCCGCTCTCCCTGCCTCCCCAGAACGTTGCTGTAGCCGTGCAAAAGTTACTTCTCACGACAAGCACCATTCCCTTGGCGAGTAGATACGTAAATCTTTTCAGTACCTGCCTCGCATCCGTAAGTAACTGAATTAAGGGGACGTATGTCCCCAGATGAGTGAATGGATGGAGAGAGTCGTTTTTATAAAATTTTGCCCCAGCCATGTCGGTGTTCAGAGAAGGATTTAGGCAGGTAGTTGGTACCTGGCTTCTCTCTCCTGTTCTGAAACTGACTAAAGAGAACCAAAACTTACGGTGTGCCAAGTGAGGCCCTTTCTAAAGAATACTTAACCTCAGGGTCCGTTTTGGCAGGGGTGGGATTGTTTCTTCCAGGCCTGGTACTTGGTGACTCACTTTTGACAGCAGTTTTCTGTGGTTTGGGCTCCAGAGCCTAGGAAGGGAAACGTGTCCACAGCCGACTTCCAGAAACCTGGGTTTTCCGTGGTGACTCAGAACTTCCTGCTGCTTCAGGAGGCAGGAAGGAAAGGTTGGCAGGTGCCGGCTGGGTAAGGAGGGGGAGGTGTTGGGGCTGTTATCTGGCGTCCACTCTCGATTCGTGATTTCTAGGGAATAGCCTGGCTTTCTCAGGGAGGGAGATGACTTGACAGAGATTAAGTCTAGAACAAGAAGAGCTCATTAATTAACCCAGAACTTGGGTTTGCCTGGCGTTGTAGGGTGGTGAAGCAGCCTGAAACGTCCTCCCCGAAGGAAGTCCTTGCGCAGGGGGGCGAGGGCCAGGCTCGCTGGGCTTCTGTGACAGAGCGGGGCTGTCTCTGGCCACCTCTGGTTTTATTTCTTTGGTGAGAAGCTTTGCTCTTCCTTTTGTGTTTTGACCAAGCTTTAACGATGTTGAGGTGTTTTGAGTCACTTTCTCACTTAGGAAACCGATCTTAGAGTCCTCCCTTTGCAGTTTTTTGGTATGAAAGTGAACCAAAATAACACAAGACTAGGTACTTAATTATAACCTACTGCTAGCCTCGCCCGCCATCTGGAGCCACCCTCCAACTCTGTCAAAGGTTAAATACACAGAGGAAAGCACACCATTTCACAGAAACAGGCTTTGGGTATTCATTTTGGGCCTGTAGAGAACTTGTTTCCTGTGCTTGCTGGTTCCTGCACTGTGGGAGGCAGTAAACGGCCCAGCTCTTCCCCAACGAGATCGGGAGGGAGGGAGGCACATCAGAAACTCCACAGATAGCACCAGGATCCCTTGGAGCTGGTAGAAGCCTTTCTCATGCCTCATACTCTATTGAAGTTAAGAGTATGCTCACCAGATTTTTTAAAAATACATTTTATCAAAGCATAAAATGGAAAAACAAGTTACAAATTGAAAAAAGATTTTGGATATATGTAGAGTTCCTACAAATCGGTAAGAAGAAAGCAACCCAGTAGGATTTCTCCCTCCCAGTAGAAATCGAAGCAGTATCTTAGCAGGTATTTCACAAAAGATGAAATACAGCCAAAAAACAATGCCCAGGCCTCATGAGTGATCAAGGAGTCGTTAATAATGCTCCAAGGAAATGAAAAACTATTTTATACCCATTGAAATGGCAAAAATCAAAAAGCCTGACAAGCTAGTTGCTGGAAGGTTTGTGGGTGTCTTACATATTACTGGTGAGAGTGTAAACGGGTACAGCCACTTTGGAAATTAACTTGGAAACTGAACGTTCTCATACTCTGCACCCCGGGGGCTCCCCCTGCAGCTATGTGCCTGAGAGAAATAACACAGCAGCAAAAGCGGGAAACCAATTTGATGTCTTACAGAGCTAGAGAAAAACCATATTGAGGTAACGGACTATCGTGCAGCAGGCTAAAGGGACAGTGCCACGTGACACTGGCGGATCGTAGCAAGTGCTTACGTACAACATGGTGCTTTCTTCACATGTAAAATTAAATACTTTCTAAATACACATACGTGACAAAAAGCAATTAGGTGGGGGGAGGCAGAAGGATGGGGGAATATTCTAGATTCAGTAGGGTAAATGGGTTCCTGAGGTACATTTTTCTCAAGAAAATCAATAGCTGGCCGGGCGCGGTGGCTCATGCCTGTAATCCTAGCACTCTGGGAAGCTGAGGCAGGAGGATTGCTCAAGGTCAGCAGTTCGAAACCAGCCTGAGCAAGAGCGAGACCCCGTCTCTACTAAAAATAGAAATAAATTAATTGGCCAACTAAAAATATATAGAAAACATTAGCCGGGCATGGTGGCACATGCCTGTAGTCCCAGCTACTCGGGAGGCTGAGGCAGGAGGATGAGGTTGCTGTGAGCTAGGCTGACGCCATGGCACTCTAGGCAGGGTGACAGAGCGAGACTGTTTCAAAAAAAAAAAAACAAAATAACTTTCTTGATGCTTTAGGCCACGTACGACCCTGGAAGATTCTCAGCCCCAGAACTGGTTTTTTTTAGAAATGGGATCTCCCTCTGTTCCCTAAGCTGGAGTGCAGTGGCATCATCATAGCTCACTGCAGCCTCAAACTCCTGGGCTCAAGCAGTCCTCCTGCCTCAGCCTCCTCAGTAGCTAGGACTGCAGGTGTGTGCCACAATGCCTGGCAAATTTTTCTATTTTTTGTAGAGACAGGATTCTCGATATGTTGCCCAGGCTGGTTGCAAACTTCGGACCTCAAGAGATGCTCCCACCTCGGTCTCCCAAAGTGCTAGGATTATGGCCGCAGAATTGTTTAGAGCTTCTTGCATTTCTCTCTTGGTATCTGGCTTCTATGACAAATGTGCACACAACTGTTCACTCAGCTATGAACTGAAAAGCCCTGTTCAGTGATGAAGTTTTAGAAATGGTGGCGATGGTTGCACAGCATTGAATGTAATTAATGCCATGGAATGCATACTTTAAAATGGTTAAAATGGTAAATCTTATGTTATACCATGTATAGTTTATCACAATTTATAAAATGTAATATGCTAAAAACCATTGAGTTGTTAAAAAACCTAAGTGCGCTAGAATTTATACAACTGGACATGAGCACCCAGTTTTTTAAAGTTTATTTTCAAATTCAGGGCTGAATGGTGGCTGAGGCTTGGAGACTATGCAAATTGACCAGACGGAGCATGTCCTCCTTCCACTCAGATCCAGCCACCAGGGTTCTGGGATTGACAGCCCCCTTGTTTTTTGGCTGGAAAAATGGGCCCAGGAAGGGTCCAAACTGGTCCCTAGGCCCCACTGTGGGTGGACCCCTGACCTGGCCGTGGCCAGAGGTCACCCCTCTCCAGCACCTCCCAGTGCACAGGCCCGGGAAGATGCAGAGAGCAGAGCGGGTGTCCAGGGCCAGGCACACAGTCCAGGGAGAGGGGAAGCCCATGCAGGCTTGTGCCCATTGTGTGAGGAGGGGCCGGACAAAACAAGGGGTCCCGGTGAGGAGGACTGCCTTTGGGGTCTGGGTTCAAATCCAGCCTCGCCTTCACAAGCCTCTGTCTTCCTCCCTGTCATCGTGCGGGCAGAACGAGGGGGCGTGGTGTTACTTGGACAGCGCAGATCTGGGAGCAGATGGCCTTGTTCCGTCCCAGTTCCACCACGGGAGGCGGGCGTGCGCTGCCCTGCTTGCCCACGGGGTGGCAGCAGCGGGATCCGGCCGCCCGTCTGTGCTGCCTCCTTGCCTGGCCCACGACAAGGGCTGAAATAGAAGCCCAGCTCCTGGTCCAGAGGAGTCCCGGGCTGGGGGCCGGGCTTCTGAAGTGTCACACCCTCCTGACACACTCTGGTGTCTCTGGCAGGTGGGATGTCACTAACAGTTGGGATGCAAGTTGCTCAGTGACCAGTAGCACAAGGCCCAGCACACGACTCGCTGGGTGCACATTTAGCGACCTCTCCCAGGTGCCAGAACGCTGACTAGCTCACTCCACCCTCACCTCTGTGGAGACTGGGGACACCCAAGGGCCAAGACTGGGCACACGGGCAGTGTTGGACAGATGTGGCTGCGATCCAAGCCTGTCCTCCTGTGCCTTGAGCCAGGAGCCTCGACTGCACAGTGGGGGTGACGGGACTCCCAGCGGGGACGAGCAGGACTGTCCTTCCTGCCCCCGCCCTGCAGCTCGCTCCTGTCCTGCCGCCTCTGGCGCAAGAGGCCGCCCGCTCCTCTGTCCACGCGTCTTGTGTGGTCGCTTGGTCCATCTGCTCCGCCCTCACAGGCATCAGCCACGTGTCCCTGTCCTTGTCCACCCGTGTCCCGTGTCCTTTGCATCTGTGTCTGCCTGTCTTGTCCTCTGGGACTCTGACAGCCCGTATGTCTTGTCTCTGTGTCTCTTGGTCCATCTCAGTCTCAGTCTCTACCTGTCCCTCTCTCTCTCCGTCGTGGGGTCTCTTCCTCTGCGCATGTCTTCAGTGGGGCGTGGGTTTCTGCCCGTGTGTCTGCGTGAGCGCCTCAGTTTCATTCTCCTTTTCCCTGTCCCTCGGTGCGTGACTCTCTTCCTCTCTGTGTCACTTTCTGTGTTTACGTGTGTGTGTCCACGTCTTCCTCTTCTCTCTGGGCCTGTTTCTCTCTGACTCTCACCCCGCCCCATCTGTTCGTAGCTGCGTCTGTCCGGCACAGCAGCGGATGTGAGGGTGATTTGGGGCTGACAGGAAGCCTGTTGCCCTGCCCGCGGCCCGCCAGTGTGTGTGGCGTTGGCAGGTGTGTGGGCTCGGGATGGGGTGGCCGCAGTGAGGAGCCCTCGACCCTCAGGTAAGCCTTTCCTAGCAGCGCCTGGAGCCCGGCCCGAGGCGGGGCCCTGAGGCTGGTCCCCTACTCCACGGGGCGGCCCCCTCCCATGGCTCCACTCCTGCCCTGGTGCCCTGGCCTCCAGCCTGTTTCTGGAGCCCCAGCTGCTCCTGCCTCCCCTCAGCCCCACCTGTGCAGCTGGGAAGACAGCGGTGGTTCCATGACTGCCAGAGACTGGCAAGGGGCTGCCGGGAGCCAGGAAAGTGGCTGCCTGGGCCACGAGCCTCAGTTTCTTCATCTGCAAAATGGGACGTAAGTAACACCCCTGCCATGGGGGCTGCAGGATTAGGGTGAGACTTTGTAGGCCAGTCAGTGTGCCCCGGTCCTGCCCCAGGCAAGGGGAAGCTACTGTCTCTTCCACCCCCACCCAGCCTCTGGCCACCTGCCACTCTCTGCCAGGGCTCTGAGGGGCCAACAGCCACAGCCCCTGGGGGCTCCTTGTGCCTGGCTCTGTGACAGGTGGCCCTGGCTGGCCAGGCCCCCAGCCACCCTGCCTTCACCATCTGCATGACTGCTTGGGCCCCGCTGTCACCTCTCTCCCTCCGGTCACCTGGGCACAGACAGCCCCCTCGAAGGGGCCCTTTGGCCAGCTTTACGTGAAGCCCAGTGGACGGGGCTTCCAGCTGGGGTCCACCTCTCACTTCACCGCCCCATCCGCCTACCGCCCCTCTGGGCCTTAGTTTCCCCATCCGCAGCATGGGGCGGGCTGGGGGATTGGATAGGGTCATCTCTGAGGCTCCAAGACTCCAACACTCAGCTCAGCCCGGCCCGAACTTCCCCGAAGCCAGCGCTTCGCAAACCTTGTTCATATGGAAACTGCCCACTTCCCTTTCTGCTATTTCGGCCTGAGAACTGCCGGTGGCGGCCGCCTCGCTCCTCTCCCCACCCAGCCCTGCCTGCCCCTGGGGGCCTTCTGGGGAACACCGGGGCCTCTCCTCGGGGGCCCAGCTCCTCCCCCCACCTGCTTTCAGAACCCCGGCGGGAGAACAAGCGAGAGCGAGAGGCAGAGAGAGACAGAGAGAGACAGAGACAGAACTTATTCAGTCTGGGGCAGACACACGAGTGTTTGTTAAATTTCAGTCTCCGTTTTCAAAACTAGCTCATGATTTTTTCAAATTCAATATAAAAATGGAAGAAGGCGTGTGGCATTTGTGGCCGGCCTGCATGGGCGGGGATCCTGGCTCTGTGCTTCTCTCGCTGTGTGACCTGGGACACCGCCTGCACCCCTCTGAGCCTCCCTTTGCTCCCTTGGACGAGGGGGGCTGGGCTCGGGGGGCTCTCACACGTGTTGCCATGCAGAGGCCACAGAGTCCGTTGCAAAAGTGTCCCACGCATCACCCCTGGCTCTTAGGCCTAGCCCCTCCCAGGGTCCCCGCACCTCGGCCCCTGTGGCGCAGGCCTGCGTGTGCCTGGGGGCAGCCGGGCAGGCAGGCTTCGGCCAAGCTCTCCACCATGTTTGTTGCGGGCCGCTCAGCCAAGCCTGGACAAAGCAGGCCACCCCTGCTGCCCCTTCCCACTGTTCAGGGCCTTAGGGACCTCAAGGGACAGGGGTCACGGTGGTCATGCCCAGCCAGGGGCAGCCCTGTGCTACACACAGCATCTCGAGAAGGGATGAGTCTACCAGACAGGCCTGCCCCGCATCCTGCCCAGCCTGGGGGACCCCAGGGGTTCTGCTCATCCCAGGATGGCAGCCTCCAGGAGGCAAGAAGGTCTCTGGGTGTGGGGGCCCTCTGGGACGGAGGACCGTCCACCCCAGGGAGGGGGGAGTGCCATGGAAGGGTCTTGAACGTCTTGAACGGAAGGGTCTTGACGGAGCCGAGAGCCAGCCTTGTTCCTGGGAGCTTAAGCAGACTCTGGAGTTGGCCGGTGCTGGACCACATCCTGGCTGTCACACCTGTGTGTGACCCGCCTGTGCCTGAATCCCTTTGTGGGGCAGAGTCACTGTCCTGACCAAAGGACAGAGATGTCAAGGGTCAGTAGATTGAGGGAGGCATCCAAACCAGCTGGCCATAAATAAGACCCCGGCAGGTCTCTCTCCAGGAAGAGAGCAACCGTGAGCCAGGCTGGGCCACTTATTACCCAACCACCCTTTGAGGAAATCACTGGACTCACTCCCATTTCACAGATGAGGAAGCTGAGGCTCAGAGTCTCCCAGGCATAGGCAGGATTCCATCCCAGGAGTCCTCCCGCCAAGACCAGGTGCTCCAAGTTCACACGGCCCAAGATAGCCGTGGGCCATGGCAGAGGGGCTGGTGGCGGGGTTGGGGGGAGCCCACCCTGGGCGGCAGACACCGAGCCAGAGCGAGTTGGGGGAGGGGCTAGGGGAGCTGAGCTCCCCCCAACAACATCCTGGGGTGACATGGGTCATGCGGGTCATAAGATCTGGGCATTCACTTGTTCCCACTGACTCACTGGCTTTCAAGGAGGGGCTTCTCTGCAACGGCCCCTGGCTGGGGATTCTGCGTCATCTTCACCAGATGGCTCAGGAGGCTTGGAGAGGTTCTGAGCCTTGTCCAAGGTCACCAGGCAAGTGAGGGGGCCAGCACAGGAGGTGGCAGCACAGAGCACCCCTTCTGCAGTCCTGTCTCGGCTCCCAGCCCGCCTTCCCTGGCCGTGGCATGGGGGACCCCTGCCCACCACTGGCCAAGGCAGAAGAACAGGCGAGCACCGAGCAGACACACTACTGAGCGTCCTCAGAGACCCTGTCACCGTCAGCTGTGTCCCCAGCCATCATGAGGAGGACGAGTCTCTTTATGGTTGTAGCAATTCTTGTCGGAAGCCCACTTGAGAGGGCTGGGCTTCGGTTCCCCAGGCCAGGCCGTGTGGCTTCGTGTGGCTTCCCTGAGGCCTGGCCATCATGGTGTGTCCCCAAGGAAGCTGGCCCAGTGCTAGCTCGGGGCTCAGGGCCCCCTTTCCCCAGATTGTCCTCTCTTCAGCCTGGCCTGAAGCTCATGCCCACAGGCCACCTCCTCCAAGAAGCCTTCCCTAACTTCACAGATCGTTTGGGGACACGAATCCCATTCCCAGGTCCCCCAGGAGGCAGAGAAGAGCCCTAAGGTGCTCTAGGTTGGTTGGGGGTGTTGGGGGGTCCTGTACAGGTGGGAGCCATGGAATCCTACATCAGGGGGCCACGGTGGGTTTGCAGGAGGCCTGAGGCTGGGAACCTGTCTGTCCACTTAGCTGCTGTGAGCTCTTCGGCCTCAGTTTCTCAGTTTATGAAGTGGGGTGAACCTCGCCCCCAAAGGGCAGGTTGTCTATATTGAGCGAGAGTGTGCGTGGGACCGTGCGCGTGCGTGTGGTGCTGCCTGTGGCCCCAGCACCTTCTGGCACTTACCAAGAGTGACGATGGCCGAGGGCCAGGGGTGCTGGTTTGGGATTCCATGCGAGAACAGGGCTGGTTCCTTCCAGGTCCTGCCACTGGAGGAGGGCGGGAAGGTGGTGTTGCTGCGGCCTGGGCTCAGCTGTGGGGCTGCCGGGCACAGTGGGGTCAGGAACCCGAGCGTGGGGCGAGATTCCTGAAGGGACGGCCCCTGCTCACCTGTGCCCCCGTTGCAGCACTGCAGGAGGCGACGCCAGGAGCAGATATGAGCTCAGGGACCGAGCTGCTGTGGCCCGGGGTGGCGCTACTGCTGCTGGGGGTGGCGGCCAGCCTGTGTGTGCGCTGTTCCCGCCCAGGTAAGGGGGTGCCTGGGGTATGAGGGGGAGAAGACCAAGACTGGGCTGTGGTCGGAAGTGGCAGTCAGATGGGCCTGGCGAGGCGACCCCAAGGGCGCTGGTGGCCCCCAAACTGCCTGTGAATGTGATGGGTTTGGTTCACCGTGGGGCTTTGGCTTTGCTGGATTAAGGTGGTGTCTGGAGCCAGCGCCTGTGCCTGGCATCCACATTTTCTAAGTTCTCCTCTCTTAAAAAAAAGGTAAACAAATACCCTTTGAGTGTCAGGTGGCCCCCCTGGTTGGGGGCTCAGCCCCCACGTCCTGCCTGACGCCTGCAGAGGGCACAGGGGAGACAAGACATGGGGAGCCTCAGACCTCAGGCCCTCTGGCTCCTGGCCAGGCGCTAATCCCAGCCTGTTCTTGCAGGTGCAAAGAGGTCCGAGAAAATCTATGAGCAGAGAAGTCTGTGAGTTGCCGCTGAGTCCCCAAGGGAATTCCCAGCACCCTGTCCCTCATCTGGGATCTGGCGGGTCCCCAGCAGTCAGGGAGGGAGAGGGGGACGGGGACGGGTAGGGGAAGCGGGGACACCTGGGCTGTTGGGCCAGCCACTCTCCCTCTTGCCCATGAGCCCCTCGGGAGGTCCAGGCACCTGTGTCATCAGCTTCCCTCTGGCCCCAGCGCAGGGGCAGATGGAGGAAGCTGCCCTGCCAGTGCAACGGGGGAGACAAGGACAGGGGCATAAAGTGAAATGTGAGCCTTGTCCGAGAACACCCTGGAGACGCTAAAGCTCAGGAGAGGCTGTGGGCGCGTCCCCTGGGGGGTCAGGGAAGGCCTGTGGAAAGTCCCCGAGAGAGTCAGCGTGCTGGACGCTGCAGACCAGGGACTGAAGCCCAAGAGCAACCTGAAGCCCAAGAGCAACCCCGGGAATGATGGCGGTGGCCGCTGGCGCCCTTTGATTCAGAGAATGAATGACTGCGGGCCCGGGAGACCTGAGACCGCTCCACACACACTTCTCACACATGCAGCACTGCACTTGCGTGTACCCCAGGCAGGCATGCATGTACACACACACACACACATACACACACACACAGACATGCACACACACTTCCTCATTTCCTTTTGCAACTGAAAAACCACAGTGAGATTTGAAAACAGAATCTTCCCATTTCTGCCCCCTCCAACCCCCATGCCGGGCTAGGGCTGGACCTTTCCGGACTTTTTTGGCCACTTGGCCTCCTGGCCTGCCTGCCTGCAAGCTCCTCAGTGCCCGCATGGCCCTGCCTCCTCGGGTACCTCCCCTTCTCCCTCGGTCTCTGCCCACCAGGGCCCCTAATTGATCTCAGAGCCACAGACAGTCAGGGCCAGAAGCTAAATGTCCCCACACGGGAAGTGGAACTCGAGCCGTGGATGTTCCTCTCCCTGGAGTGCCTTTTCCTGCCTCTCAACCTTGGTTGGTTCCATCCCACCAGCCTGCATGAAGCAACTGCTACAGGCACCAGGCCCAGCTCTGGCATCACCTCCTCCAGAAAGCCGTGAATGACTCTCTCCTAAATCGGGTCACTCTGACACCCAGTCCCCCAGGAGCTCCTGGAAAGCTAGGGAAGGTACCCATTCTGGCCCAAGAGAGGAGCCCCAAACCTTTAATGATTAGCTAATCAGCTCCACCATCTCTATTGGCGGCTTCCATTCTCAAGAACACTTCACGGCCCAAGATGGCAGCTGGAGCTTCAGCCCTCATCTCTGCATTCCAAGCAGCAGGGAGAAAGAAGGGATAAGGACACAAAGGGTGTGTCCCAGATGGCAGTGCCCCCCTTTAAGGAGATTGCTTACAAACATCAACAACCCTGGTTTGCATTTCAGAGTTTAATCACATGGCCATGCTGAGGTGTAAGGAAGGTAGAAATATATATGGTCTCTTAGGTGGGCACAGGGCTGCCTAAGTGAAAATCAGGGAGGGGTCTGTCTCAAAGGGAGAGGGAGAGCCTGAGGATGGCGAGTCCCTAGCTGAACCTGCTAAGAAGTTGTCTCACCAATTATTTGGTGCTTTGCGTATACCCAATACCCACGGTGTGCTCTCCTAGGAATGGCAAACTCTCCTGGGGGCAGCAGGTGGGGGACAGTCTCTTTGTCATTCCTGGCTGAAATCATTTGCTCCAAGTCACCGCTGGGTCTCTGAGCAGCTGTCTGTCTCCACCCCAGAATCTCAGGGCCGCCTCCCCAGGGCTACCTACAGACCCTCCTTGACATTCTCTGGGGTTGGGACCCCCAGCAGGACATGGCCCAGTTGAGGCCGTGGGGGATGAGTCTGGCTGCAGCTGGGCTCCAGCCCAGGGCCCCTTGTGAGGGGTGGGCCCAGTGGGGGGCGTCCAGAGAAGAGGGGCACCAGGGGGACTGTGAGTCTGAGGCTTGGAGGGGCAGCTCCTCCTGGCTACGGCCCTGGTCTGTTCCTTCTCTCTTGTTCCTCGTGCCTCTCTGTCCCTCTCTCCTGCCCCTGTGTCCCCTGGGCTGTGGGGGGCGAGGACCTGGCTCAGCACAGCCCATGTGTTCCCAGGCAAGAGAGCCGGCAGAGCTTCGCGGGGGCCCAGACCTACTCCTGTGAGTCCTGGAGGGTCCAGGGGCTGGGCTCGGGGCTGGGGGTGTCCCTGTCAAGGTCCCTTCTTTCCCCGCCACAGCCAGGCCTGATCTGGTTGGGGGAAGAGGTGAGGGGGCTGGACTGGCAGGGCGGGCCTGGGGGCCCGGCCAACACCCCTTTGCCCTTTGCAGTGGTTGGGCATCCATGGCCGGGGCCCCTGGAGGACACGGTCTCTGATGTGGCACGCGCGAAAAGGTAGGAGTGAGCTGCCTCTCTTGGGCCCCAGGGGGTCGCAGTCCCACAGGGAGCGATGAGAAGGAGGGCACGGGGGGCGGGGGGGAGGGGTGTCTACCTGGCTGAGCCCAGGCCAAGATCTCACTCCCTCCCCAGGCCCCAGGGCCCCTCCCTCCGGGGGGTGGGAGGATGTGGCCTGGGCCTTCAGAGCCCAGGAGCCCTAGGGCCTCTCCCTCCCTCAGCCCCCACCTACCGCACCCCTGCAGGAAGGAAAAGCTGCTGCAGTTCTCCCCCAGCCTGGAGGGTGAGTGACGAGGGGAGGCATGGGCGGGGCCAGCTCAGGTGGGACTAAGGTGAGCACCTGGTGGTGCAGGTGCCGTGGAGAGGGGTCCTACGGGGTCAGGAGAGACCCACAAGCTGGGCCGGTTGGGCTCCTGGGGTTGGCCTGGGGGGTGCCCTCACACATAGCCCCCACGGAGGGACAGGCAGCACGTGCAAAGGTGGGAACACTGGCCACACCCAGGCCGCCCTTGGGCTGCCGGAGCCCAGCTGGGTGGGAGGCAGGCAGAGGAGGGGAGCAACGAGCCTGGCCTCTCTTCCAGATCCCGAATCTTCCAGGTACCACAAATTCAGCAAAGGTAGGTGGGCTTCCGGGTGGGGTGGGGGACGGGGGAGGCCACAGCCCATGAGCTCAGTCCTACTTCTCGCCTCGCCCTGCAGGAAGCAGACACGGATCGGATACAGGCTACACGTGAGGGGCCTTGTCCCTGCCCTGGCCGCTTGTCCCCGCTGACCTCAGCTTCCTGGTCCAGGAACTGCCGTCTGCCCTAGAACACAGCCCTTCGGGGCCCTGGCGGGAGCATGACCATGACTTTGTGGGATCAGGACATGGCTCTGCTCTGGGGGTGGGGTTGTTGGGGCGGGTGAGACCCATCCGGCATCACCCAAAGACAAGCTGCAGGAAGGGGAGGTCGCCTGGCTCACAGACAGGCAAACCCTGGCCGAAGACAGGAGGGGACTGGCCTAAGGTCACACAGCAAGGTGGCCAGAGCCAGGCTACCCTCTCCAGCCCCCAGGGGCTTGGTAGCTCAGGGAAGTGTGTGGTGCAGGGATGACGGGTGACCCTGGCAGAGCCCCTGTGGGCCCCCTGGCGAGTGATGACCGGAGCAGCCCTGGCCTCCCTGTCCCGCTAAAGGCTCCCACCCTGACCTCAGGCCTGCCCCACAACCTGCGCTGTCTGTTCTCTTGGCCAGAGACCCCATTGCCGGGTGCCATTACAACCAGGAGCGGCTTCCCAAGCCCGCGGAAGGTGAGGCGGGTGGGCTGGCAGGAAGTGGCGTGGCGGCTCGGCCTCCAGAGCCACGCTCCAGGCAGGGTGGCTGCCAGCCAGCGTGGGAAGTGTGGGCGGAGGCGCTGGGAGGGTGGACTGGACCGTGGGGGAGGGACCCAGAGGGGCAGCTGGGGGTGCATGGGGGCGGACGGCATCCCCTGACGGGCACGGACGCGGCCCTGGAAGGGCCTGGCCGGGGGCAGCCTTGCTGATGGGCGCTGCGTCCTGCAGGCTCTGAGCACCTTTGCTCTGGAAAGAGAGGAACTGAGGATCGAGGGTGGGTGGTGCGTGCTGAGAGGTGCAGGGACCTGGCTCCTGCCTGGGCCGTGCTGGGGCAGGTGTCTGGAGGTGGCTTGCCCATCCCAGCCACTTCTGAACTGGGGGAGGGGGCTCATTTCTTGGAGCCCCTTTGTCACAGATGGACCGTTGGGTGGGGGCAGTGTCTGAGCTCAGCTTCCCCAGTGCAGGGAGGTGACAGGGTACCAGGCTCTGAGGGGCCCACGCTGTCTGCAGCCCTCTCCCTGACCGCCCCCTCCCCAGTGTTTTCAGGTGGGACCTCAGAAGACAGAAAAGGAGCCCAGGGTGGAGCCTGTAGGGGCCAGGCCAGCACCCATTAGGAAGGTTGTCCAGAGAAGGCTCGTGGCCCTGGGGGACCCTGAAGGCTGGGGCTTGGCAGGACAGGTCATCTGCAAAGGGAGGGCAGGATGGAGGAGGGAGGACGAGCCAGGCCGTCTACAGGATCCACCCGCATCCTTGCCCTCTCCCCTCTCCCTGGCAGACGACGATGACACCAATTCCTACGAGAATGTGCTCATCTGCAAGCCCAGGACCTCAGGTGAGGCCGCGCAGTCTGGACCAAGCCCGCTGCTCAAAGCTCTCCGCCTTGGGGTCCGGAAATTCTCCTATATCTGCTGCTATCTCTGGTCCCTTTGGGTAACGTGGCGCCCCTGGTGTCCCGGGAGGAGCCCCCGTCAGCTCCTGGCCACAGTGGGAGTGAGCTGAGGCGTCCTCTGTCGCTGCAGCTGCCCAGCACGAGGGTGGCCTCTGTGGAGGGGTGGCCGCAGCTCCTCGCTGGCCGTGGGGACTGGCGGGTGGCCGCTCCTCCTCCAGTCCCTGTCCCTGTCCCTGTGCTCTCCTGCAGACAATGAAGAGTGTGAGGATTATCAGAACTCGGCATCCATCCGCCAGTGGCGGGAGTCCAGGAGGGCCGTGGGTATGTGGCTGCAGGTGGTCCACTGGAGCAGGCTTGGGGGGGCTGGCCTGGGAGGGCCAGGCGGGGTGGGCTTCCCTCCAGCAGGGCCAGCTGGTCCTGCAGGGGAGCACTGGCAGCTGCCGAGGCCCCGAGTCTTGCCCGGGCTCCCTCAGCCGCCACCTCGGCCTCCTGGGCATTTCCCACGGGCTGCTTTGCGGGGTCTGGGGGTCTGAGCCTGGGCATCCCACTTGGGGAACAGTGGCGGGTATGTCCGTGTGAACCCTCCACCACCCTTCTGCCCACTGGTCCGCAGAGCACGTCTGGCTAGAAGCACCACCCTCCCCGGGAAGCCCAGATGAAGACGGGGAACCGGATTATGTGAATGGGGATGTGGTCGGGGAAGCCTAGGGAAGGCTCGGAAGGAAGGTACAGTCCTCGCTCTCCTGCTGCCTTGGGTACCCAATCCACGGGAGGAGCAGAGAGTGCACCAGGTGCACCTGGGCCAGGGGTGGCGACAGTGGGGTCTGGGGCTGGGGAAGGCAGAGATCCCAATGCGTTTTGAAGGAGGAATCGATGGGTGTGGGCGTGAGGCCAAGGTGAGGGCTGCAAGTCTGCCTGAGCGATGAGTGGATGTCGCTGTTAGGAGATCTGGGCGGTACTGGTGAGCAGGTTTTGTAGGGAAAGCTGGGAGGGTTTTTTTGGATGTGTTAAGTTCGAGATGGCCATCCGGGTGAGGTAGGACACGGGCAGAGAGATGTCTGAGCCCAGACTCAGGGGAGAGGGTCAGGTTAGACATACAGCCTGGGCACTGTCACCGCATAGATGGTCCATGGTCCCCAAGGGAGAGAGGGAGAGAAGAGGACCCAGAGCTGAGCCAGGGCCCCTTTCAAGCCAGAAGCGGGAGAAGCACCAGTGACAGGGCTCAGGGAGGGTGTAGCCAAGCACAGAAGATTGTGATGACAGAGCCGAGCGCTGGCAGACATCGGTCATAAGGGCAGTTTTGGTGACGTGGTGGGGAGAAGGCCTGCGGGCAAAGGCAGTGGTACAGGCAATTCTTCAAGAAGTTTCACTTTACAGCAGAGCAGAGGAAGTGGGGCAGGAGCTGGGAGATTGCAAAGGTTTTTAGATGGCAGAGATGACAGCACGGGGACAGAAAAGCTGCGGAGGGGGCGAGTGCTGGGCCGGGCAGTGGCTGAGGAGACCTGTCTAGCTAGATGCTATCTGGCGCAGAGGAGGTGTGGACACCGCAGCCCGCATTCGCAGTGCACTGACGAAGGGCCAGCGTGGCCTAATCACCGGGTTCCAGTGAGTCAGGGCGGAAGGCAGTTGACTCAGGGCCTGATGCAACTTTCCGTGCGTCGGGGCAAGGACAGATCTAGGGGGGCTTAAGCGCCGGCACAGGACCTGTCCAGGAGAAGGCTGCGGGCCACTCTGCAGAGGGCAGCCCTGCACTGAAGGCCAGTGGTTAGGACAGCCCCCACTCGGCCAGGATCAGCATTTAAGAGACCCAGCTGAGGCTGCTTGGCGGGCAGAGTGCTGACCCAAACCAGCCACTCTGGTTCCAAGGGAACAAAATACTGGCCAAGGCAAACTTTTGCTTTTAATAAACTCTTTTCCTCTCCGCCACAGGCACCAAGGCGAAGTGGCTGGAGGACCACTGAGCTTGTGGACCTGCTGGTCGCCTCCTGAGCATGGCTTTCCAGAGCTGCTCAACTCCTAGGCCCCTGCATGGCTGCTCCTGGAAGGGACACCGACACCTCCTGAGGACCACTTGGCCAAGGGGGTGCAGCCTGGGGGGGGACAGTTACTCGTAGGACTACCAAAAATACAGCCCCCCACGGTCCCTGCCCCCAAACTGGGCTTCCTTGGGCAGGTGCCAGGGGTGACCCGGCTCCCGCTATGGTGGACACCCAGGGTTTAGGATGAGCTGCAGCCCTGTCCCCGTGTCTAAGACATTGTCTGACACTGGTAGTTGTGTCCTTTTTGCTTTGGATTTGGATCCGAAGTTGCTATTGTCAGTTGCTGGGATTGTTCGTGATTGATAATCTTGTACAGTTAATTTATATAGGGGGAGCCATATTTAATATTCTGAACTTCAGGGTAGAGACTTACCTTACAAAGCATTACATGTGGTTACCCTCAGCATCCTGGCTAGGCGGGGCCCCGGCACTCCTTCTGTCCTTTAGCGGGGACCTCCCCTTTCTTTGGGCCTCAGTTCACTAAGAAATGAGACTACAGCCACCCTGTGACCCTTCTGTGGAAATGGCATCTGCACAAGTGCATCAGTCTGGAGCAGTGTGGTCGGGACAGCGGCCAGAGGCCCCCCAGCAGGAGTGCAGCCCCTCACTGCCCGCCATCCTCCTCCTCTGGGGGACCTTGGCTAAGGTGGAGCAGGGGACCCAAGGGGAACTTCTGAGTCAGAAATCCAGCCAGGGTAACATGCCTCCTCCAACCCAAATGTCTCAATAAACCACTTTAGTTTAAGAGCCTCGATTCTCCTGGGTCTGCTTCAGGTAAAAAACCTTTCGAGGGGATGAAGCCAAGCCTCTTATTGAAGAGAAGGGTACCCTGAGGCCAGAGGGAGGTCCCGAGTGCAGCCCTCCTCCCAGACACCCACACCAACTGGTCCCATGAGATCAATACCACAAGTTAGGAAATTAGAGGAAACGTCTAAAACCCAACTCTTGGCCACCGTCACTTCACACCCTGAAGTCCTGACCTCACAAGCTCAGAGACAAGGGCCTCTACCATGAGCTAAGGGCTAAGCGGAGGTGGGGGCTGGGGGGCTCCAGCACCGGGATGAAGACACCGGGGCAGTCTTGCCTCTGTTGTCCCCAGCTGGGGGAACCAGGTGGCTCTCTGGGCCCACTGTCCTTACCTGCAAATTGGGGATATAATCAATCCTTCACCTCCCAGGCATTATGAAGTCCCAGGTGATAAGTAACACTGGGAAGGTACGTGCTCGCTATGCCTTCGTTTTCAAGGGCTTTAATTATTTTTAATTCCCCCTCACCCTTAACAGAAATCTTAACCCAAAAAGCCAGTAACCTTGGAGCCTTTCCCATGTCTGTTTAGTGTCCCCATTCAAATGTGGCCTGGGTGGGTGACTGATGTTGTGTGGGAAGGCCTACCCCAGCTGCTCCCTGTTCAGACTAGGACACGAGAGCTGTCTGGGGCCCACCCACAACGAGGATGAGACAGGCACCGGCAGCCACACCCCTGCGGCCCTTCATTCAGGAGCCCACAGGACACAGTGTGTTTCCATCGAGGCTTGCCACAGGAGACCAGCATGCACAGACAGAAGCAGTCGCCCCCACCCCCTGAAAGACACCACCCTAAAACAACACCTGGGGTTTGCTCCCCAAGAATCCGGGGGTGGGGCGGGTGGTAGGTGGTGGCCCTGCGTGGGTAACAGTGGGCAGTTGGACAATGAATTCATGGAGGTTCACCATGTCATTCTCTCTACTCTGAAATTTTTCATAATTAAAAAAAAAAATGGAAAAAAATAGTACCTTGCAAAAAAAAGGCAATTCTACAAATCAATATAAAGTTCACGGGGAAATTCTGAAGCAATGAGTACACACAACTACATGGGAAAGAGGACACAGCAGTTTTCCTGAGACCACGGGTCGCGCACTCCACTCCACGAAGTGGCCCTCTGCGAGCCCTCCCCAAGGGCGAAGGGTGTAGCGCCCAACGTTCTGAGAAGTCTGTCTAAACTGTCAGGAAGTGACAGCAAACCCCGCCCTCACACCACGGAACCTGACCCTTTAGGCTTCTAGAAAAATAGAGATTAGCTCCTAGAAAAACTGAGATTATCTTGTCCAGTATGTCATCTAATGGCTGTTTCCATCTGAAGGACGCTGGGGGCAGGCGGAGACAGGAAGCTGGTTTTCCTTGAGGCCTCACGTGGGCACCTTATTGCCCACAAATGCTGCAACACTTTATTAGCTAAAATGTCAACCCCCACACACAGATCAGGGGCCCCACCCCCAAGCTTCTCTGCAGCCTTTCCACCCTGTCACTGCCTGGACTGAGGTCAAAGGCAAAAAAAGACATGCACGGAGCAGAGATGTGCTAGAGTTTAAAGCCCGGCGCGTACTGGCCCCGTCTGAGGTGGCAGTTCCTCCCACCCCAATCAGAAGGCTGTGACTCCTGTGTTTCAGGGAGTACTCTCAAAACTCAGTCAGTGAAGTCTCTGCTCTAACTGGCCACTGGTGCCATTGTCTTCTGACACAGCCTGGCCAGGAGCCCTGCCATCTGCAGGAGGGAGTTCACGCCTTCCGCCACTTTCATGTGAGTGTATCCAATTTCCTGAAAAACAAACCAAATTTAAATCTGGTTAATAAGTGAGGGGGTTTCCTGGTAAAATTCGAATTAATCATGTGCTTAAAAGTGATACAACAAACTTAAACTCCAATTGGAAAATGGACACTAAAATGTAATGGATCATGATTAACTAAAGTTCAATTTATTTCCTAAAAGGATGCTGACATTTCTTTGAAAGACAGCATTAAGAAGGCTGGGCGAGGTGGCTCATGCCTGTAACCCTAGCACTCTGGGAGGTTGAGGCAGGAGGACTGCTTGAGGCCAGGAGTTTAAGACCACCCTGAGCAAGATCGAGACCCCCATTTATATTAAAAAAGTACAGAAAAATTAGTCCCAGCTACTTGGGAGGCAGGAAGATCACTTGAACCCAGGAGTTTGAGGTTACAAGTGAGCTATGACGATGCCACTGCACTCTAGCCAGGGTGACAGAGCGAGACTCTGTCTAAAAAAAAAAAAAAAAAAAAAGCCAGGCTGGAGGAAAAAATATATAAAACATATATAAAAATCTGATAAAGGATTTATATATAATCTAGAATATATAAAGAATTCTCAAAATTCAGTAATAAGAAACAACCCAACTAAAAAATGGGTATATTTGAACAGATGATTCATCAAAGATTATGGATGGCAAATGAGAAAAAATGCAGGACGTCACTGGTTATTAGGGAGATGCAAATTAAAGCCACAATGAGGTATCATTACACACCTGCTAGAATGGTTTAAAAAGCCCAGCTGAGTATGTCACATTCGGCTAGCACGTGGGTCATTTGAAATGCTGGTAGGAATGGCAAAACACTACAGCCACTTTGGAAACGGTTTGGACAGTTTCTTACAAAATTAAGCATATACATATCATTTGACCAAGCAACCTCACCCCTGAAAAGGAAGTCACCCAAGAAAAATGAAAAGTTATGTTCACATTCACACTACTGCATGTATGCAAATGTTTACAGTGGCTTTATTCATGATCACCAAAATCTGGAAACCCCATTGTCCCTCAGCTGGTAAACAGGTGAGCCAACCACGGTGCATTCGCACATGGAATACACTCAGTGATCAAAAGAAGTGAACCATTGACACCTGCAACACGAACACACCTGAAACGCATTAAGCTAAGTGGAAGAAGCCAGACTTAAAAGGTTAAGTTCAGGCCGGTTCAGTGCCTCATGTCTGTAATCCCAGCACTCTGGGAGGCCGAGGCGGGAGGATAGCTCGAAGTCAGGAGTTCCAGACCAGCCTGAGCAAGAGCGAGACCCCTGTGTCTACTAAAATAGAAAAAATTAGCCAGACAACTAAAAATAGAAACAAAAAATTAGCCAAGCATTATGCATGTGCCTATAGTCCCAGCTATTCGGGCGGCTGAGGCAGGAGGATCGCTTGAGCCCAGAAGTTGGAGGCTGCTGTGAGCTAGGCTTAATCCACAGCACTCTAGCCAGGGTAACAGAGACTCTATCTCAAAAAAAAAAAAAGGTGAAGTTCTGGAAAATTCTTTCCCCCAAACAGAAAGTAGACCGGGGGTTTCCAGGTGGTATTAGGGAGTTGACTTCAAAGGGGCACATGAATTTTTCTGGAACGATGACTGTGTCTTGGTTGCAGTGGTGTTTACGCAACTGAGTGCTTTTGTCAACAGAATGTACCTAAAAGGCTAAATTTTACTCTATGCAAATTATACCCCAATTAATTTGACCTTAAAAATAAATGGCTACTCAGTTTGCTGACTGGCAGAACTGGGTGAACAGACTCTCAGCCCCCAGGCAACTGGCCACCCTTCCTCCCCACTGAGCACCTTCTAGACACCAGGCCTATGAGCAAAGCAAAACCACACCACGGCCCCCATTCTCGAGGAGAGAGGCATTTCCGTACACTCACTGACCTTAATAAACTCCAGTTTCAAGTATTCTGCCATTTGGAAAGTTTTACACACCCGAAAAATGTTGCCAATGACATCTTCTGGTGAATAGCCCAGATGCCACAGGTGAGCAAGAATCTAGAAAAAGACACGATGAGGCTGTTGAATTCTTTAAACTACAAGGACCACAGGACTTGCCCAGCAGGCAGAGACAACTTTGCAAATGTTTAAAGCAAGATGGTCTACTACTATGTCCATGTGAATCTCTATCCAGAGTTCCTAAAACGCTTTACTAATCTGATGACTAGGTACTGCAGAGCAGAGAAACACAGCCATTCACCTGCTAGCTTTCCCCAGCGGCCAGGTCACAGGGCACCCCCTGCAGGACTAGTCCCGAACACGTCCTGACCAGAGCAGTGAAGACCGCAGTGGTCACCACCACTGACCCCACTCGCCCCAGCCAGACCACAGGGTCTGTGGCAGTCCTTCTTGCCTTTGCTTTGGCATCTTGGGTGAGTTCAGGGGCTGGGGAGCTCTGTGTCGTAAATCTGAAGGCTTCTTTCAGGCCCACTCAGGGACCCAGCCCGGCCTCTCTGCCTCAGTCTCCCTGCCTTGCACTCCCATGGCATAATAGGTCAAACCCTGCCCTAAATCCGGTCAACTTCCAGCCTAGTCAGTTGGGGGCCAAGGGAGAGAAACCTGTCAGACCAAATGGCCTTGAATCATACCACTGCCACCCACGTGAGTTGAGGTCACCTGTACCCCAGTCATGCCTGCTGGCATCTGCTCACAGGACCAGGCCCCCTAATTGGGCCAGAACCCTCCTGCCCCTCCTCTCCTGGCTGAGCAGCAACTGGGTCCCAGAATGCCCATTCCCACATTCCTGAGGAGGATGGATGGGGATACCTCCCCCCATCAGAGGGAAGACGGCTTCATTGGGAAAGGAGTTGGGACAGTCTTTCCTCATGACTTAGGTTGACAAATTTCTCTTGCAGAAGATATTATTATAGCAGAAAGACAGAATTTGAATTCCAGGTCTACCGCTTTCAAACTGATTTAGGGCAAGGATTTCAGCCTCTCTGAATTACAGTTTTCCCATCTGTAAAGTGCACCCAACTCCTAGCACAATTTTAAGCATTAAGTGGAACAATTCGTATAAAGTCCCTGCACTGGGGGCTCCCTCTGCCCCGCTCAAGAGGCCAAGAGGCAGAAGGCTCCTCAAGAATGAGGAAAGCTGACCTTGTAGGCCTCATCGATGTTGGCGTCCACACAGTGCTGGATCATCTCCTTCACGAGCAGGGGGTGGGGCTCGTCGCAGACCTGGGCAAACCGAAGAGAGAGGGGATCAGGGCCAGGGGTGGGGGACCAGCTGGGGAGGCTCCCACCAACCGACTTCTCTGCTGGATGTTACCATAGAAGTCTCAGCAACCAGAACAAGGTTTGGGAATGTCCTTCTCACCACCAAGGAAGTCACCAAATAGAAATACTTCTGACATCATGATTGCAAATCTCTCAAACATAACAAGTAACAATAAAGCAAACGAGGGCCAATAAACAGTCTTCACTCAGGAGCAGCTTTAAAGCCACCAGTCACCTGTCTTAGATCACTTGGTGGGGGTGGAGGTAGGGTGTCATCTGCCCAGAACCACTTGGAACCCACTTTAGAATTGGGAGGTCATTTGGGCCAATCCCCACCCACCCCCACCCTGGAGCAGGAACTGGGTTTCCCTTTCCCTGCAAAGGGCCCCCCAGCCACAGTGCGGCCTCCTGAAGAGGGGGTCCTGCTACACCAACAGGCGGGTGGGTGGTGCTGTGGGCTCAGCCCTCTGTGAGCCCAGGGCTGCCTCCCTGCAACCCCCTCCACTGGCCACAGGTTCTGCCCTCCGGTGCACATCGGACTCAGCCGTCTCCTGTCGCCAGAAGGCACCCACACCGCCCCCCTGCAGAAGCCAATGCCTGCTCCATGACGAAACAGGACTTGAACTACCACTATCGCTTACTGAGCAGGTTTCCCTTTCCTATGTGTCCTTGAAAATACATTCACTGCCAAGGTCTGTACAAACCTGGTAAGAAAAAGCTACCAACTGAAAGCCTGGACAGCCCTGCCCGACTTCTACCCTGATAAGGAGGAAACCAGTTTCCAAGATGGCTTTAGACACTGAGTTGTAAGGACATGGCAACAGTTTTCAAAAGAATTCCCAAAAGTATAATGCTTCCCCAATGCGGGCAAGGAAGAGCCTATTTCCTCGGCCTGGCCCTGCGGAGGACTGTCCCCACCCGCAGGGCAGAAGCGGGTGAGCAGGCATGGCGCTGCAGAAGCAGCCCAGGGCGTGGGCTCAGAAGGCTGCTTAGGTGAACGCACAGTGCTGCTCCCTGCCCCTCAGTGGCTACATGGCCTGTCGTAGCCACCAGAGCCCATCTCCACACCTACAAAGAGATGGGAGGAACCTCTCTGTGCAGGGAAGTACGGGATCAAGACAGATGTGTCTGAAAGTACCCAGCTCCACACCTCTTGCACCAGAGGCCCCCACCATCCACACACACATCCCAAAGTCCCTCCCAACTCCCCATTGTGAGAAGCAAAAGCAGCGACAGGGAAAGGAAACTGGGGGCAGGAGAACCCCCCAGCACCGTTCCCCCGCAGGCAGGCCCAGCCCCGTGCCAGGCCCGAGTGTCCACCCTGCCTGCCAGCACAGCCCACGTTGCCCCGCCGGCCATAGCAGGGGGACACTGCTTTTGCTGACGGTGGCGCCCAGTGAAGTTTCCGTACCTTGAACACATTCTCGCTGTTAATGAAGCCAAATCCCGAGAAGGTGGACTGCAAGTTGTTCAGTGCCTGATGACCAACAAAAACGTGTCAAGGGTGGTTTTTAAATGTTTGCCTTCCCGCCTCTCTTCTTGGAGTCCAGGCAGGCAGCCCGTGGGCCAGGAGGGTGCTGGGTCCATGCCCTGCACCGTGGCCTCTCTGCAGCAGTCACTTCCCTCCTGTTCCCAGGTAAGGGGCGGGGCAGGCCCAGGAGGCCTGTGCCTAGATGGCAGCGACCTGCCTACCTGCCGCATGTCTCCCTGCGCTGTGAAGATGATGGCTTCCAGGCCATCGTCAGTGTATGGCACATTCTCCTTCTCGATGACGTTCAGTAGCCGCGCCAGGATCTGGGCGTCAGTCAGCTTGGTGTAGCGCAGGACGGCGCACCGGGACTGGATGGGCTCTGGACGAGACAGAAGGCAGTGAGGCTTCCCTGGCAGGGGCCAGCATCACCCTGCAGCACTCTGGTCACTAGGGTGAAGCTGCACAATCCATGTGGAATAGCCACGCTGGCGGTACCACTTTTCCCAGCCAGCATGTGCTCAAGAGAGACTTGGTACAAACAGCTAAATGTCAAAGTATCAACTGACAAGCTATTACAGAGGCCTCAGCTGGCACAGGAGGACCTTGGCTAGCCACGGATTCCAGAAGGGAACATGATCCTCTGGGACACACATGTCCATGTGCCATGAGCCCTCAGCTGAGGCAGCCCTGGCCCAGGTGGGCTCTGGAATCACGATGCACGATGGACACTGGGCCCTTCTGCGCAGGTCACAATGCATCAGGCTGGGTGGGAACAGACACCTGCAGTGTCCTTAAAACTCCACAGAAGGTTCTCACTCACAACGGGGGCTGAGAACCACCAGACAGACAAATGCAGAGTTCTGGAACTCTCTTCTGCCTTTGCCTTAGGCTACTACAATAACTTCACCATGACATCCAACCGCAAATGTGGCCTCTCTCAGATCCTTCCTCTGCACCACTGCCACGCTGGCCTTTGTACAATGTTCTCATCTGTCACCTATTTCTGCAAGGCAAACCCTTCCACAGTCCCCTCACACGAACTCCCCAACAGTCCGGATTTCCCTGCTCTGCAAAATCGCCCGCATCCTCGTCTTCCCGCCTCTCCTTCGCCAGTATCTGGCGCCCTGTCTCCCTGCAACACACTGACTCTGCCCTCTCCTGGCGGGCTCGTCCCACCGAGGATGGCCTGTTTATTCCCATTTAAATCACCATGTTTTGGCCCCTCCCAAACCCACCTTCTCACAGCGCCAGCCCTGATCACACCAGGCTGAAGTGACCTCTCTCCTTTGCTCTCATGCACCATTTGAAAGAACACGTACTCCTGTTAATCTATTTGCAGAAAGCGAGCCAGGCCCCTCCCTAGGAGCTGGGGATGTGGTGGATGAACATCTCGACAGGGCTCTGGCCCCAGGGCACAGGTTCACCAAGACAGAAAGGGGCACCGTTCACAGAAACTGTGCACGGAGAGGGTCCGGGCCAGCTCTGGCACTAGGCCGGAGAACAACAACTCAGCCTGGGGAGATGGACGTCACGGCAGAGCCAAGTTCTGAGCTGGGCCTTTAACGATGAGGTTTTCCAGGGCTGGAAGGGCAGGAGGAACAGCACAAAGGCAAGAGTGAGGAAAGGGCAAAGAGGGTTCAGAGGCTGGTAGGTGCCATAAGGCCGCAGTGCTTGGAATGAGAGGGGACAGTGGGCAGATGGCATCCTGTGGGCCGGGCTGGGGGTGGCACAGCTGTGAAGGCAACAAGAAGGCACTGAAGTGTTAAGCGAGGGACTGGCAGGCTCAGGCTGGTCTTAGACGACCTTGGCAGCTGTTTGGTGACTTGGACAGGAAAAAAACCCAGAACAATGCACCCATCAAGGGGAGACAGGGTGAAGCCACAGAGCTGGGGCACAGGAAGGAAGGGTGGGGGTTCCAGATACCACTGAGAGGAGACAACCTTGGATTTGACTTTGGCAAGGGGCTGGCTGTGGTGGTGGGCAGACAAAAGGGGACTCGGGTGACTCTGGGCTGGCTGGTTCAGGGCTCCACCTCTGCTATTTGTGCATGAGCTCCAGCAAGGCTGGGACTGAGCCTCAGACAGACCTGCAGCCTCCTCTATACTCAGGAGGTATAGGTACATGTGCCCTGAGCATGGCAGGTGCTTTGTATATCAAACGTGCTCAATATTTGCTGCAGAGATGAGACTTTTAAAAGAGAACCTTGCCTCGGAGTTAGTTTCTTTCAACTTATCTGAAATCAGGCAGCTTTGCAACTGAACCTTATTTACGTACTTATTTACATTAAGCTTAGAAGCTGGAGTTGTATCTAAAAGCAATTAATATTCAAACTACATTGGAAGTTTCCTTTAGTAGATTTTTCTCTTTTGAGAAGCACCAAAGCTTACTCCGCAGAATATAAGAGTCAGAATCGGGCACACGGCCTTGCTCTAGGAAGGTTTGCCTCCCTATTCGCTGGTGTGACTCTAGTTTCAAAAATCAACTCTGCAGCAACCAGTTCGTGAACCGTTTCCTCTAAAGTGAAGAAAGAAACTTCTTTAAGGATTTTGCTTGTATGTTTGCTATCTCCCTTTAGAAAATAAAAATAATTCAGAATGCTGAATATATCCAAAAACATTTCATAAAAATGGAAAGTTAGGGCTTTCTCCATCAACAAGTGCAGTTTCAAATCACTGAACAAAGGCATACGCACACCACCCTCTGCCAGCTGCTTTCTGGGGTGACAGAGGTGTGTGTCATTGCTCCTGGCCTCCGAGATTGGTCTTACTGCTGCTTAAGGAGGCGAGCTATGGGCCGGGCGTGGTGGCTCACGCCTGTAATCCTAGCACTCTGGGAGGCCGAGGCGGGTGGATTGCCCAAGGTCAGGAGTTCGAAACCAGCCTGAGCAAGAGCGAGACCCCGTCTCTACTAATAATAGAAAGAAATTAATTG